>JAANDH010000182.1:0-95105 GCA_011799765.1 Nymphaea thermarum | reverse complement strand
CTAATTGATCATGTTGCCGATTTGACTCGAGAAATTTCTGATTTGAAGAAGGTCCTATCACGACAGCATAGAGAATAATCTTTTTTTTTAATCCTATTTTTTTATTGTATACAAGCAATATTCTTTTGTTCATAAGAATGACCGATAACAAGTTAATATTTTGTCATTCTTTCTAAAATGCATTGTTGTTTCATTGTCTCATTACATTTTTCCAAGTGGGTATTGCATTCGCGTAGTAAGTGTCTTGTTATCGTAGAACCACTGGATACAATTTTGTTGAGGCATTTTGTCATTGTCTCATTCTTTCATCATCGCATTTAACTTTTTTGAATGGGTACTGCGTCCTTATAAACACAATTTTCGTTCAGTGTACTGTATAATGAATATTGCAGTTGGTGTTATCGTAATTTGTTTAGTCGGAGTAATTGTTACCTTTTAGTAGGTGTCTTTTATCGTAAAAGAAATGCCTACCATTGTCGTTGTTGCATTACATTTTTTTGAGTGGGTGTGGCATTCTATTAGTAAGCACTTTGTTTTCGTAAAACCATTGGATAGAATTTCATTGTCGCATTTTGTCATTGTCGCATTTAATTTTTCTGAGTGGCTATTGCTTCATTATAAGCACGATTTAAGTCGAGTGTATCGTATAACGAATGTTGCAATTGGCATTATCGCAATTTGTTTCATCTGAGTGCTTATCAGCTTTTAATAGGCACCCTTTTATTGTAAAAGAAGAACCTACCATTGTCGTTGTCGCATTGCATTTTAATAAGTGGGAATTGCATTCTCTTAGTAAGTGCCTTGTTATTATAAAACAATTGGATACAGTTTCGTTGTTGCATTTGTTGTTGTCGCATTTATTTTTCTTGAGTGGGTATCTCATCGTTATAAGCACGACTTTAGTTAAGTGTGTCATTTAACGAATATTGCAGTTGGCGTTATTGTAATTTGTTTCATTGGAGTGCTTATCGCCTTTTAGTATGCACCTTTTTATTGTAAAAGTAACTACCATTGTTGTTGTCGCATTACATTTTTAGAGTGGGTATCGCAAACTCTTAGTAAGTGCCTTGTTCAATTGGACCAGAGAATGTGATTGCGTTATCAGGTCTCAATTGAATAGATCAGCAAATTTGAACTGACGTAACATGTAAACCTATTAGTCCGAAAGCATAGTGGAGAGCGACAAAAGTCCACAGACCACCTACTTGGCACCACCGAGTAAAATCTCCTTGTGCTTCCGGGACCCATAGTAGCAATAAAGAATGCACTAACGTATTAGAAGGGGTTGAAACTACAGCAGTTAAGCAATTGCAGCCTTCCAAATAGGAATTAGCCAGTTCATTGGTATACCATGAAGTTACAAAGGTTGTACCTATGAACCACCCTCCTAAAGCGAAATAGGCACAAGGGAAGAGCAATAGACCAAACCAATGCACAAGAACGAAATGGTCTCTCCGTAGCCAGTCATCCGTAATATCAAATAAATCATTTTCTTCTTTGGTAAATCTAACAAGGGCTATAGTCATAGTGATCCTCCTATTTAACTACTTCAACCATTTTTGAACACCTCATATCATTATCTAGGTATATGACAGTTCGATCGTCTATAGATGATTCCCCGTCCACTACCCTTTTCAAAATTTTTGGTTTCGAAAATACAATACAGATCCTTCCTTTCTACTATACCAAACTGACCTAGGCATGCTAGCTCACCTCAATTATTCTTTCCTATTCCTACGAACCATCCGATACTCGAATTGACGTATGCCTTATCAATCAGATTCAATTTATGAAATAACTGACAAGGAGAAACTGATCCCTTCTTTCCCTACCACTTGCTTCCCAGATCTATCTCCCCCTCCCTTCCATCAACTGATTTGATTGTTGGATCTTAGTGGTAATATTAAAAAAAGATCAACTATTTATGTTATGGATTCTTGCAATTTCTGAGTATATCTGTGCAATTAATAGATTCTTCTAATTTCTATTTTTGTATATACTTATACTATATCACTATAATATGATCTATACTAATAATAGTATGACCTATACTACTTATCTATACTACTATTTCTTTATATACTATTGTTTATAAATAATCTAGTTATAATCAAATAAAGTAGTTATAGTTATTTGTAGTTATATTAATAGTAATAGTATTTTTTGTTACTGTTTCATTTTTTATTGGTTTTCTCCCTTGGATGAATCTCAAATTCCAGAGTATTTATTTTCACCCAAAATATATGTTTTCATGGGTTGAAGCAAAAAAAAAAACTTTGTCTCCTCTTTCCTCTTTAACTTAAATAACTGGTAGAAAAAGATATAACTTTTTCTTTTTTGTCCGCTATAGGGAACTAGAAATAAACGTTCCTTTTTTTGATTTGGATTTATTTGCCATTGGCGGAACCAAAATATCTGATGCATCAGTAGGGAATGGTGCTGTGTTAGTTCATGATCAGATATAGGCATACAAATCCTATATAGACATAACGTATTTTTTTTTCTAGAATCAGTTAAAGATATTGAAAAATAGATTGCTCTTGTAACTCAGAATGAACGGTTTCGCTGGAGAAGAGAAAATAAATAGTGATTACCGCTCAGTTAAAAGGGCCTATTTAATTCACAAATTTATCCCAATAAGAATCTACTGGATATACCTGTACAATTATATCTTGTACAATTATATCTTGTATATATTCTACATAATATATACAATATACATATACAGATGGGGGCTCATTCAGCAACAATGAATCGTTAATTCGATTAAATACATATATAAATACATATATGAAATGAACAGTAATGTAACAGTCTATGTCTCTTATATCTTAATGATGCACGAATCAAGGAGTGAAAATTAGAATGAATGGGTTTAACTTTTTCTGTCAGGCAAGACATCCCTATACTCCATTATTTTGATTATGATTAAATTATATAATTCATCTTTGTTATATAAGAATTTTTATTGTTATATAAGAATATATAATGTAATGAAAGGTCCTTTGTGCCAAATATGCACATTGGGTTTCGATCATAATGCTTAGAAAACTTTCTTTACTCAAACCTATTCAAATTTCAGATTTCATACCAATGGGATTGTCAACTTCTTTGGACGATTTTAGGATAGTTGGTTTTCTTTTTGGAGAAATGAAAGTTGAAATTTTACAATATTTTAGGAGAATGATTAATCTCATGCAAAGTCCAAAAATTTATGGATGAGATCAGCAGCTCATAAAAAAAGTATTTTAGGAGCACGATTGAATAAGTTTAGATCTTTTTTTTTTTCCTCAAAGTATAGCCACTTTGTGGCTGAAAATTGGCATTTCAAAAATGTAAACTTTGACATTCTCAAGCTAATTCTTGCAAAGTATGATCTGATTTCAACAACTTACATATACTTTGCGTATGGATTACTGAAAATAAAAGAAAATTTAAGATGAAATGAAAGTGATTTCATAGCTTTGTACTACGAAAATCAATAAAATGATCTCCTTTCTTGAAAACCAATTTGAAAATGTGTTCCAACATGATTTTAAAAGAGGAAAATGACTTTTAACAAGAGATTAAATGGATATATATATATGTGTTTGTGTGTGTGTGTGTCTTACTCTCTAAAATGAAATTTTATCAAGGGACGGCATAATTTATGAATCATGATTCATGGCTAAGTTCTTTTACATAAGAAGATTGAAAACTTGTTTCTAATCTCCCCTACCATCCTTGATCAATTGAATTGAAAAAGCATGAAACAAAATGAATTTAAGTAGAAAGAGATGAACGAATGCTCAAGCTGGTCCATCCTTATTTTTGCCATACAAAGTCGGATCACATTCATGAGAATGCATCTATCCTTAATAGGCTTTTTCGTCATATATGTTGCAGCAAGATCACTCTCTCACCATGGAATTCTCTCATGGTGGGGAGTTTAAAATGATTTTAAGCTGGTTGTTTTGAAATGGACGTGGCCTTGAGGCCCTTTTCAAAACTCGATTCATAGGTTTATTTTTGAAAAAACCGGTTCATGTATGCATCATACATTAATATGTACATTTGATATGTAGCTTTTCCCCTAGCTGGACATCATTCCCAGCCATAAAATGAATTAAAATAAACCCTTCCCACAAATTGCTGAAATGGATGGGAAATGGGTTAGAATCACCTTTCTTGCGGTCGGTCTTGATGCTTGTTCTTCTTCTTTATGTTTTCTAAATTTAGCAATCCTAAGCAAGAATCCAAACTTGGATTCGAGCTTAGCAAAGCTAGAAGAAGAATAACTTGCTTGCTAAAAATTGCAGTGGGGAAGAGAGTTTCTCACCACGAAAATCCTAACTAAGGGTTCAGTGAGCACCCTAACTTAGCAAACTCAATAGAGAGAATAGAGGAAAACGACAAAAAGAATGAGATAGAGGGCTTGGATGAATTTCCGTCTCTTCCTTGGCTTCTCCCTCCTAGCTCCTTGGCTACAGCAATTTGATGAAGACTTCAAAATTTTGTCCTCCTCCTTGGTTGTCAAGGGGGGGTTTATATAGAGGAGAAGATGGGTTCAACCACCTTCTTAACTCACCTTGGAAAGTCACTTAAGACTTTGGGGACTTGTAAATTGAGTTAAATAGAGTTTTAATGATCCTAATTGACTACACCTAGCTCATTTACACGAGCTACGTGGGTTGTGCTTGGCATGGTCTACCTTGATTCGCACCTAGCTACTCAACTTTGACCAAAATTTTGGATGAAAATGCCCTTGTGTAAGGTTTTTTTTTTTTTTTTAAATTGAGCTTGTTAGGTTAAAACATAGTCATTATCTCTAAATGTTATTAAATTATGGCAATTCAATAAAAATTTAAATAAAATTTGAAAATTCTATCAAATGTGTTTTGAAAGGGGTATTTTCTCCTTAACTAGATTGAACATGGATTTCAATTAAATCAAACTTTAGTTTGAAACATTGAACTTCAATTTGATAGTTAATTTATGCATTTGACAAATTCAAATGAATATTTGCCTTTCATAAAATCATAAATTAGGTTTTGTAATCTCAATTTGGTCAGATTGGCCAAATTTGTTCAATTGACCAAAGTCAAAGGTCATTTGAGAGTAGTTTGACTTTGGTTGAGGTAATTCAATGGAATTGGAGCTAAGAAAGCTCTTAATTGAGCTAGGTTGTACTTTGATTGAGTGTAGTCAAAGTGGATTCGATCTAGTCAAGGTCTATTTATGTGAACTAATTTGGTCGTGGAACAAACCTACCCTTTTGACTGAGCTGAGCTCATGTTGACCGAGCCTAGCTGAAATTGGCACCACATTTGGGTGCACCCAGGTCAAACCTACTTGCATGAAGTAGGTTAGGTGAGTTTAATTCTAACACTTATTGCTTCTCTGGAATTTGATTTTTCTTTAACTAAGAGAGGGAGAGAGAGAATGTTTCTCTTTTCCTGTGAATCCTTATTCATTCCCTTTTGAAAATGATTTTTTTATTTAATTGAGGGAAGATATTATTGGTAAAGTGGGATGTGTGACCTCTTGGGTGGGCTTCTGACCACACGAGATAGGTGGGGCTCACATGTGGGTCCCACATAGTCTTATATTCAAATCAAAATTTGAATCTTGCAATTGGATATGGATTTCAAATGACATTTGTAATTGGATTTGGATTTCAAATCTTAATTTGGATTTGGTTTGGACTTGTAATCATACTTTGGGATTTGTGTCATGAGTCAAATTCATTATTTGAATCTAAATTATTCTTTAGATTCAAAATTGGCTTTGAACTTGCATTTTTTCACAATTCTTTTGTAAAATTTTGATATTGCGTTAATTTATTCACACGGCCCTTTACGTTGTGATCGCATTAATTCGCCTGTGTTCTCTTATCGTCTTGTTGGCAGATGTGTTGTTATCTCATTTGCTTGTATCCGTTCATCCCCTTCCTGTCGTTATCACGTTTTGTCATTAATGTAGACCTGTTGTTATTTCATTGTTTTATTACGTTAATTTATTCGCACAGCTCTTTATGTTGTGATTACATTAATTCATCTTTGTTCTCTTATCATCTTCTTGGCAGATGCATTGTTATCTCATTCTCTTGTATCCGTTCAGGCCCTTCCTATCGTTATCATGTTCTCTCATTAATGTAGACTCGTTGTTAGTCATTGTTTTGTTACGTTAGTTAATTTGCATGGCCCTTTATGTTGTGATTGCATTAATTCATCTTCATTCTCCTTTTATCTTCTTGGTAGATGCATTGTTATCTCTCTCTCTTGTATCCATTCAAGCCCCTCCTGTCGTTATCGCGTTCTCTCGTATCCATTCTTGCACCAGGTTTGTGTGTAGTTATTGCATTATTGGGTCTCCATCTCAAAAGCTACTACAAAATCATTTACTTATCATACATTAAGAGAGTTGGCTATTATTGGGCTTGACGAACTGAATCCATGTGGCACTATAACAATTACACAAAATCAATTATCAGAATGTGCTTAAAGTTCAAACACACATAATACATATAATATAATAAACTTACCAGGAGTTTCGTAAAATCAACGCGATCACATACATCTTGCATATATGTAGACGGCATATAGGTCTCAACTGCACCGTTTCTATACGAAACATAATCAACTTGTTGAGGATGATTTTATTGATTGATTTTCCTAGTTCTGCCTCTTTTCTCCAGGCACTTTTTGTCCTACCCAAACTCCTATCTAGCTTCCTTTCGAAAGTAGTGACCGATAGACTAGTGCCCTCGTGTTTTACAACCTTCACCCTAGCATTATCGAACACCATATTAGTAGAACCATGGCACTTCTTCTTCGAGGGGTTTCAGACGATAAGACCTACTTCTTTTGGTTGGCCTTTCATTGCCACCTTGTTGTCACGGCATAGATTTGAAACATTCTCTACAACTATGTTCACTGATTGTGTCATGCATTCATAAGCTTGGTGGCTTCTTGCTGCCAGGTCTGCAACATACGTCAGTGTCCTGCATAGATGATGGTAGCGGGACAAGCTGTGGAACTATTGACCAACACAAGAAGGAATTTTAGGAGAAATCTTCATTAAGCCCATCTTTGCATTTTTTGGTCCATTTACTAGAATGTATCTCTCCGGTTGTTCCTGAATGTTCTCTCGATCGAGAGTAGACCATGAAAACACAAAATACCTTCAAATTCAAATTTCTTACAAGAACATTCGACATCACCTGTTTCGATGACATAGTTCACAAACCCATCATTGATCTTAGTTGAATCTCTCCCCTTTTTATCACATGATATACATAGCAAGTTGTTTGTTGTTTATGTAATTCTATGTCATAGTCGCTTGAAATGCCACTTCCTTAAACCATTCAAATGTAGTTGGTCTGTACACAATTGCAGCTCGCACAAGGATGTTCATACCTCGACTTTGAAAGCGACCAAAAAAATGCTTTGATGTTGTCTTCAAGCTCACAGTCCCTAAGATCATCCAAAAAAACTGTCGTAGTGTTCCATGAAATGACATATTTATAAGCAAGATATAATCCCCTTTTACAACGTGCATGCTCTCTACTCTCTGCGTGCTTATCATACCTGCACAGAAGTATTGTCTTTCATGTTCCAATGCCCACTTTTTTTGTCCTTGTACAATTTTTGAAGTCGTGTATTGTCATGTAAGTTATATGCTTTAATCATTTGTATCAACATACATTTGAATGCCCTACCATCTTTGCATTTAATGACACAATTTGCAAAACTCTCCTTAAAGCCAGTTTTCTGATTCATTACATGCCCTATGTTCTTCGCTACATTTTGGAATATATACCACAAACACACACAATGATGCACTTTTGGCCATATGAGGGCTGCTATTGCACTATCACCATCAGTCAGTACAACTTTGGGGTGCTTCCCATTCATGGCTTCGATGAATACCTTGAACAACCACTTGAATGTTTTAGTAGTCTGATCAAACCCAAATGCACCACCGAAAATGCAATTTTTTGGAATGATGGTTCACCCCCACAAACTGAACAAAGGGCCACCTGTGGGTATTGACCTTCATAGTTGTGTCAAAATAAGCACATCACTGAAGCATCCATAGTCTAACCTAGACCTCGAATCTGCCCAAAAGGCATTGCAGCATAACCATCCAGGTCCATCTGAATGGTGTTGTAGAAACCTGCGTCTTTGCTTAATCTTTTTGAATAGATTCAACTAATGTCATAATTTCTCCTCTTATCATTACTTTTGTCTTTTTGATCTTCAAGTGATTTATGTGATCCATGCGTGTGAATGGAACATTCTCATGAGCACCTTTGACTTTAACAAACAGGTCATATGCCTTCTTTGGTGGTATACTTACACCATCAACTAGCTCGCTTATTTTGGCATGCGACGATGACAATTTGCAATGTGACTTCAACATGTGCCTCATGCAAGAAAGTGTCAATGGATCGTTGTGTTCAATCGTCATTGTGCGAATAAAATATTTTCCATTAAGATACCTTTCAGCTTCCAATTAGCAGCACAACTGCACCTTGGATGTGCTTGGTTAAACATGTTACTCATATCTTCCATCTTTGTTTCGAACAAACATGTTCGCACAACCACGCCATGTGTGTTTTTTGTCCATCCTACCATTCTCTACACTGAACCCATAGCGAAAAGCATAAGGATTGTAGAAACTATATGTTGCGTCCTCCATATCAAACTCCTTTCTTACAACAAGAGCACGCTCTTCGGGATCCTCCGTCTCGAACTTCATTTCTACAGAAAGATCATGTTCTTCAAAATACTTCATTTCATCATAGAAGGATTCAGTTTGTTGTTCGTCATCATCCGATGATGTAGATATTAAATACACTGTGCTATTTGCAATACATATAGTCGACAGATAACATTTTGACATTATATCACGAATTATTTGTTTCACACATAAATACCTTCCATTAAATAACATTTCACATTATATCACCATAAAGTCCGTCGATCGGACCTTATCTCACGTCATTTAGTATTATACTCGCTTTTAGTTGTTTATCTCGTTACCATTCATAGACTTCATGGTAGACTCCTTGTTATCTCATTATTTCGTAACCATTTCTTTCATTACGCGATT
Source organism: Nymphaea thermarum (assembly GCA_011799765.1). NCBI lineage: Eukaryota > Viridiplantae > Streptophyta > Magnoliopsida > Nymphaeales > Nymphaeaceae > Nymphaea > Nymphaea thermarum. The sequence goes on along the minus strand of JAANDH010000182.1, from coordinate 86,009 downwards.
GCATTTTCTTGTCTTTGTTTACTTTTTGCTTACTTTGTCTACGTGTCTTTTTCCATTTTGTCTGTCACACCCCGACCTTTTGACACTCAAACATTTTTTTTTTAACATAAAGCATCGAGGTGTGACTACACAACAGTTCCAAAAGACGATGAGCCAAGCAATTCAAAACAATGGGGTGAACTTTCATTAATGTAATCATTTCAGTTCATACAAAATCACTTCTATGTGTAACAAAAATGCCCCAAACTGTATAATTGATGCCTAACAAAAACAAGACATCAATAAACCAAAATAAGATGCGCCGACACTACAAAAGACCCAAAACCTCCCCAGTAGGACGTGAGTGAAGTCATCTGCTCAACCTACTGCCCCGGGTCCGCCAAAACCTGAAAAGGAAAAACAACTGAAAGCTCAGCCTTTGCAGTATGGCAACAAACCAGGAAAATACCAAACCCTTTCAGGTAAGATTCAAATAAAAATAAATATCAAAATCATATTTCATCATGTTGTGTCAAAGTACGACACACAACGGCCACTCAATGGCCATAGTCATTAACTTTTCCAATCACATGCAAGCATACCTAAACATTTCACTTGCATTTGCAAACACAACAATTACATTCACTTCAAACACATACAATCAATCATATTCAATACATTTTCTTTAACTACAGTCTATTACAGTTCCTGTGGATGCAAACACAGGCACGTGCACACCATGGGCGGCCTACAGCCGAGAGACAACCCCCGTGGTGGCCCATACGATATGGATCCATTTCATCCGCTGCAGCGGTAGAGCACTCATCCTTGGATGTGTGAAGTCCAAGGTGAGACACTCAACCTTCCCTAAGACACCCAGGTTGGGAAGGCGGGAGCCCACGCTCCAAGCACAACACACACCAGTACCCTGGGGTCTTGCACCGCCTACGCTCCGACAGGCGAGACCAGTGGCAAAACAAGGAGGGGACGTCTCCCAAACACATAGCCACATCCCACTAGCCTCTCATCTTTTAATCATTTTGTATTAACATTAGATTAACACATTCACAATTGACTGGCTAGCTCATGAGGTTGGTGCACTTCTCGAGTGCACCCATACCTCCAAATGCCTCCACAAGAGGTCTATACATACAGTAACAGTCATTGCTAGCCGTCATACTGTACGGGTACAACTACCCCCTATTTCATCCATTTGCATCGTTGCCCATGGCAATGCACATGCAACAACATACACATTCATATCAATCATCACATCAATCCTCACATCAATCACATCTTTGAAAAACTTAGCCAATCCACAGAGAGTAGTCTCAATCTACGGTTGGCTCGTAGCTGTCCTATGCAGTTATCATTCTATGATGTTTTCTAATGCACAATTGGGGTCGAGGAGACACTCGACTCGATACCCCGCCTCATTTGTCCTAAGCAGTTATCAATTCTAGCAAGCATATGCAAATGCGTAGTATTTTCAAAACAAACTACTAATAGCTTTCTAAACGATTCACATCGTATATCAAAGCATAAGCAATCATACATACACTCATTTACAAACTATCAATCAATTCACATCATAATCCTAGGATCCCATGATCTTAAGAACACACCATCACATATTTGCCCAGGCAGGAATGTGCCTGGCATGTCGCCATACTTGTGGCGCGCTCACCAAATTCTTCAAAATGCCTCAAGCTTTAAACTCAAGGTCGACGGGATGTGCCCGGTGCACCTGCAAACATAAACAAGAATAAGGTTTCTACTAGATACCTACACAATTCAAACAAATACGAACAAATACAAAATAAAATCCTTGAGGCACGTGTCATCGCCTCAAGAGGGTGTCGACGGGTAGTGTCGACTTACAAGCCCTCTCATAGGCTACTTCCCAACTTCTAGCAGTTTCCCACCCAATGTCAAAACCCCAATGCTTCAATCAATCCAATCTCTACCATGCTTCCCTACTACTACGAAAATCAATTCATCATGCTTAAATAATCATTATAGGCACGAATCAACGCTTCCCAACATACTTCTAAGCTTTCCCCCAAAACAAGATCACTAACATGCTTTCCAAAATCATCAATTCTAAGCTTTAACATGCTCGAACAATAGTTATACATGCTCTAGAGGGTAATATTCATTAATTTGAGCTTGATTAGGTATCGTTCACCCTAAAACAAGTGTTTGAACTGCTGTGAAGCCTCAAACAGCCACCTCAAGCATAAAGTCGGTCCCCCAAATGGCAGAAATCGTGCCAAGTCGCCACCACCAACGCCTTCTATTCACTGTTACAAAGAGAATGATGCACCCTCCAACTAAAATTCCAATCCAACAACCACAACTAATGAGAACAAACAAGAACGTGCTCAAGAGGAGGAGTTCAGCTAACAAATTGGTTCGATTGGGGGAGGCTGAGAAAGAGCACGAGAATGAGCAGGGAGAAAACGTCGACAGAGATGGGAGACAGACAAAGGGGTAAGGTTCGGACGGTGAGGGAAGGGTCTGCGTAGGAAGGAGGGGGAGAAGAAAGAAGAGGAAGGAGGAGCAGGCAGAAGAGAAGGGAGAAGGAGGCGAGAGAAGGAGGGAAGAGAGCTCGGGCAAAGAGGAGAGGGACAACGTGTGGGAGGAGAGAGAGCGTTGTAGAGAGGGAAGGATGCGCAGGAAAGGAGGGGAAAAACAGGCCGAGAGGGCGAGAGAGGGAGCTTACCCGTGAGCTGCCGCCGCCGTCACCGTCGCCTTCTTCTGCCTCGCTGAGTTCCGGTCGTGGGTGAGGGAGAGACGAAGAGGGGAAACGAGGGAGAAGAAGGAAACAAGGGGAGGGAGACGGGCTGCGGCGTCGGGGCTCCTAACGCGCCTGGAGCTCGGGTCCGGGTCTGGACCCTGACCCGACCCGTTCAACTAAAAGGCTAAGCGTAACATCCTACCCTCCTTAAAGAAAATTTCGTCCTCAAAATTTAGATCATACCTCAATGTACGAACAAGTGTGGATATCTCTTCCGCATGTCCTCCCCAAGTTCCCATGTGCACTCCTTCAATCCATGGTATTGCCATTCCACTTCTCGTGTTGGAGGAAAACTTGACAGTTCCTCAGGGAACACATCAGTGTACTCGTTCACAACGGCAACATCTTGCAACCTTACCGGTTCAGCCTCATTGGTCAACACGTTAACCAAGAAAGCAACACTTCCATTTTCTATCCATCGCTTAACCTTCACTGCAGACACCATTATCTTGTCAGTTCGACTAGCTTTGCGAGCATGAAATTTCACAGGCTGCATCTCATCAGTCAACAACTGTATCTGCTTCTTCCTGCAATCTATATTAGCATAGTGCGCATATAACCAATTCATGCCCAAAATCACATCAAACTCACTGAGATTAATGATCACCAACTGTGCAGGTAAGTGATGTTGATGGATCTCCACGTCCACATCCGGTAGATACTTACTTCACGACTCTTGAGCATGCATAGGACTAACAACTTTTAAAACATACGACATCTTTCTAGCCGACACTTCTAGTGAAGCAGCAAATCGACTAGATATAAAGGAATGGGTCGCCCCAGCATCAAATAACACTCTAGCAATATGAAAACCAACAAGTAAAGTACCTTCAACGAGGTCGTGTGCCTGAAGCTCCTCCACAGTAGTAGCATAGACACGTCCAGTCGTCTGTCGCGCGCTTGAAGGACCGGCCTCAGGCTTCTTGAAGTCTCTTTCTTTTTTCAACGGGCAATCCTTAATGAAATGTCTCATACCTTCGCAGTGCAAACAAGCCCCAGTCACCCGATAGCACGGCTTCCCGGGGTGCGCACGAGAACAAGTGGGGCACCTCGGTGAAGTTGGAGAGGCCACTGACCCCTGAGTGGTCTCACTGCGGCCTGGCCTATTCCGCCTGAATGTTCTGTCCTCACGCCTTTCATAAGGCCTTGCCCTGCCTGTAGGATGTTGGTGCTTGACTGGCATACGCCCACCCTAAGTGTGCTGAGAAGTTTTCCTTTGATGATCCCTCTGAGTCCTAGCCCAATCTTCTTCCATGTGTCTCGCCATAGTGACTGTCTCGTCCAAGTTGTGAGGGCTGCTTGACATAACTCTGCCTCGAAGTCCATCACGCAATCCATATATAAACTTGTCGGCTCTAGCCTCAGCGGTAGTGTAGAGGTGCGGGCAATACGCCTTCAAGTGTCGATACTTGGCAACATATTCCTCCAAGCTCAAATGGTTTTGCTGCAAGTCAAGAAATTCTCGCATCTTCTTATTTCTGGCCTGTACTGGAAAGTATGTGCTAAAGAACGAATCTCTGAACTGCCTCCAAGAGATCGTCTGTTGGTCTACAAACTGAATCTCTCGAGTCGATTTCCACCATCTCTTGGCATCACCTTTAAGCATATACGAGCCAAAGTTCACTTTGTTGCCTCCTGGTACTTCCAGAACCTCAAATATACGCTCAATCTCTTCAATCCATTCTTCTGCCTTGTCTAGACTGCCATCTCCAGTAAAGACGGGCGGCTGCATCGACATAAAATGATGGAATGACACTGTTGTTGCCTTTTCCTTAGGTGGTGCGGTGGTGTCTCTAGTAGGAGATGCTTGGCTCCTCTGGTTACCTGCCATCGATTGCACAAGTGAGGTCAATGTCTACAACCTCGTCAACAATAGAGCCTGCTGATCCACAGGTGGAGTCTGCCTCGGTGGGGTTTGGGCACCCACACTCGCCTGGGCATTCTGTTGCCCTAATGTGTTGTCATCATGTGGGGTATGCGCGTCAGAATCAGCCGGACTTGGCTCCCTTTGAGCCTCAGTAAACGGCTCAACGCGCTTCTTACCCCTACGCTGATATTCCATCTGTACAAACAAGAACCTTTATTCTTAAATCACGTTTAAGAGTGAACAAACTCACAAATCAATTCACTGCGTGCCTTAGCACAAAGCTCAAAACATCGATTACATTATGTATTCATACTTGAAAAATCAATACTACAATAACAAACGGTGCGTACCGGCAACACGGTTTCACAGATGGGCTTTAACCGACATCCCCATTGGGGTTTGCCATGGCTCTAATACCAAAACTGTCACACCCCGACCTTGTGACACTCAAAATTTTTTTTTTTTTAACATAAAGCATCGAGGTGTGACTACACAACAGTTCCAAAAGACGATGAGTCAAGCAATTCAAAACAATGAGGCGAACTTTCATTAATGTAATCATTTCAGTTCATACAAAATCACATCTATGTGTAACAAAAATGCCCCAAACTGTATAATTGATGTCCAACAAAAACAAAACAACAATAAACCAAAATAAGACGCACCGGCACTACAAAACCCAAAACCTCCCCAGTAGGACGTGAGTGAAGCCATCTGCTCAACCTGCTGCCCCGGGTCCGCCAAAACCTGAAAAGGAAAAACAACTAAAGGCTCAGCCTTCGCAGTATGGCAACAAACCAGGAAAATACCAAACCCTATCAAGTAAGATTCAAATAAAAATAAATATCAAGATCATATTTCATCATGTTGTGTCAAAGTACGACACACAACGGCCAGTCAATAGCCATAGTCATTAACTTTTCCAATCACATGCAAGCATACCTAAACATTTCACTTGCATTTGCAAACACAACAATTACATTCACTTCAAACACATACAATCAATCATATTCAATACATTTTCTTTAACTGCAGTGTATTACAGTTCCTGTGGGTGCAAACACAGGCACGTGCACACCATGGGCGGCCTACAGCCGAGAGACAATCCTCGTGGTGGCCCATACGATATGGATCCATTTCATTTGCTGCAGCGGTAGAGCACTTATCCTTGGATGTGTGAGGTCCAAGGTGAGACACTCAGCCTTCCCTAAGACACCCAGGTTGGGAAGGCGGGAGCCGACGCTCCAAGCACAACACACACCAGTACCTTGGGGCCTTGCACCGCCTGCGCACCGACAGGCGAGACCAGTGGCAAAACAAGGAGGGGACGTCTCCCAATCACATAGCCACATCCCACTGGCCTCTCATCTTTTAATCATTTTGTATTAACATTAGATTAACACATTCACAATTGACTGGCTAGCTCATGAGGTTGGTGCACTTCTCGAGTGCACCCACACCTCCAATTGCCTCCACACGAGGTCTATACCTACAGTAACAGTCATTGCTAGCCGTCATACAGTACGGGTACAACTACCCCCTATTTCATCCATTTGCATCGTTGTCCATGGCAATATGCAACAACATACACATTCATATCAATCATCACATCAATCCTCACATCAATCACATCTTTGAAAAACTTAGCCAATCCATAGAGAGTAGTCTCAATCTACGGTTGGCTCGTAGCTGTCCTATGCAGTTATCATTCTATGATGCTTTCTAATGCACAATTGGGGTCGAGGAGACACTCGACTCGATACCCCGCCTCATTTGTCCTAAGCAGTTATCAATTCTAGCAAGCATATGCAAATGCGTAGTATTTTCAAAACAAACTACTAATAGCTTTCTAAACGATTCACATCGTATATCAAAGCATAAGCAATCATACATACACTCATTTACAAACTATCAATCAATTCACATCATAATCCTAGGATCCCATGATCTTAAGAACACACCATCACATATTTGCCCAGGCAGGAATGTGCCTGGCATGTCGCCATACCTGTGGCGCGCTCACCAAATTCTTCAAAATGCCTCAAGCTTTAAACTCGAGGTCGACGGGATGTGCCCGGTGCACCTGCAAACATAAACAAGAATAAGGTTTCTACTAGATACCTACACAATTCAAACAAATACGAACAAATACAAAATAAAATCCTTGAGGCACGTGTCATCGCCTCAAGAGGGTGTCGACGGGTAGTGTCGACTTACAAGCCCTCTCATAGGCTACTTCCCAACTTCTAGCAGTTTCCCACCCAATGTCAAAACCCCAATGCTTCAATCAATCCAATCTCTACCATGCTTCTCTACTACTACGAAAATCAACTCATCATGCTTAAATAATCATTATAGGCACGAATCAATGCTTCCCAACATACTTCTAAGCTTTCCCTCAAAACAAGATCACTAACATGCTTTCTAAGATCATCAATTCTAAGTTCTAACATGCTCAAACAATAGTTATATATGCTCTAGAGGGTAATATTCATTAATTTGAGCTTGATTAGGTATCGTTCACCGCAAAACAAGTGTCTGAACTGCTGTGAAGCCTCAAACAGCCACCTCAAGCGTCTGACCCGACCCGTCCAGCTAAAAGGCCGAGCGTTACATTGTCTACCAATAACGAGAGGAATGGTTACAAATTATAATAAAATAAATTGAGATGCATAAACTTATCCCTTGAAGTTATCTCACACATTTGTTATGCCATGATTTTGTTATCTCAAGCAAATTATCTCAAACCCGTTACATCGAAACAGTATCTACCACATGAATTGTGATGCACTCGTTATTTTGTTTGTAACATTATCTACGACATGAATTGAGATGCACTTGTTTCTTGTTGTGTTGATACTTTCTTTCTTTTTAAGCTCTGTCATCACCTTAGCCTTCAGTTTTTTAGGAACTGCTTCTTTGATTTCTTCAAATGTCCAACCATCGAAAAAAAACCCTACGGAAGCCATTTTCCTTGTCATTTAATGTCTAAGAACAAAAAAACATAGCGAAATCATTGTGAACTCATTGTCCTTTCATTTTGTTGTCATTCCTGCCATGTCTACTTCAAGGCCAAGCTTTCTTCACCAGTAACCTCCTCTCTCATTCCTTCCTTTAGTGGAAACCTCTCCCTTTTGTTTCTCTTCTTCCTGATTGTCTTCCTTCCTTCGTGCGTAAGAATGCATGCAACATGAAGGCTAAGTATGTATATGTTGTGACCGTGTAATGCAAGGGCATTCAAGTAAATATGCCCATGTACTTTTTCTCACACAAAGGTCATTTGTGAAACTTTACATATACATTGTATGGACTACCCTATAAAGACATGGAATTAAATATAGATATATACTTTTTCATTCACTAAGGTCAATATTGAACTTTACATATACATAGTAGGTCCACCCCGGGTGTACACTTGTTGCGAATGCCAGGGTGGCGCATTTAACTCGGTCTCGAATTAGCCATGAAGTTGAATATTTTCAAACAAATGAATTTGATCAGCCGGTTCATGTACATTGCATAACGTAAGAGAGTACACAAGATAAATGTGCATGCATGCAATGCTTTGACATGACCACGAAAAAATTAGACATATTATCATAACCGCACACTTATTTTCAACATTATTTTACAAAGTAGCTTGGATAGTGCCTCAAGGGGCATAGCTCAAATGGGGGTATTGAGGGGACTTGTGCAGCACATCTCTAGTTCAACCTTAGGGGGTTCATGCTCTTGTACAAAAAAGAGTGTTATGTGAGTGCAAGTTAAGGATGTAGCTATTCCACCAGCTAGTATCGACATAGCTATGGACCTTAGGAGCAAAGAGAAGGGATGGAACTTCAGTTCTTGTTTGGGAGGGGGGGTATAACATCTTCCTTACCCTCAAGTAAGTTGCATAGGTGAAAATGAAAAAGTGAAACATGTCATGTGCTATAGGACCTTATAAAACCTACCTACTTGTGGATGCCAAATATTTTAGGACCTTCTTTCTTACAATATGCATCTAATGCATAGTTGTTATAAATTATCTCATTGGAGATAAAATGATACATAGTCAATCTGATTATTGGGGGGGTGGGGGGGGGGGGAGATTCTCTTTGGCATCAAGATGAAGATGATTTATTGTGGTTTCTACAAAGATTGTGGGTCCCTAGAGATGAAGGGTAAATCATCAGTTGCTTGATGAAGCTCACAAATCCAAACTTGCTATACACCCTGACAGTATAAAAATGTTTCAAGATATGAAAGAAAATTTGGGTGGCCTGGAATGAAGTGTGAAATTGCAGAATTTGTAGCGAAGTGTTTAGTTTGCTAGCAAGTCAAAGCAGAACATCAATGACCAGGAGGCATGTTGTAGAGGATTGATATTCTAGTATGGAAATCGGAGGACATTACAATGGATTTTATGGTTGGTTTGCCTCACACTAGAAGACAACATGATGTCATATGGGTAATTGTTGATCGACTTATGTAGTCCACCCATTTTCTGTCAATCAGAATCAGCCAATCATTGGAAAGTCTCGCAGAATTATATATTGGCGAGATAGTGAGATTGCATGGATTGCCAAAGTTTATTATTGCAGATAGAGATCCACGTTTTACCTCTATATTTTGGGGAAAATTGTAAAAGGCATTGGGTACCAAACTCAAGTTAGCTTGGCGTTCCACCCTCAAACTCATGGGCAATCTGAGAGGACCATTCAGACCTTAGAGGACATGTTACGTGCTTATGTTTTGGACTGGAGAGGAGAATAAGATAAACTTGTGAAACTGGTAGAGTTTGCATATAATAACAGCTATCATTCTAGTATCAGGATGGCACCTTTTGAGGCCTTGTATGGAAGGCGATGCAGATCGTCAGCTTGTTGGACGGAATTGGGTGATGGCAAGATCGAGAACTATTTAGTATTGCAACACTACAACGACCAAGTGTAATTGATAAGAAAAAAGTTGTTGACTGCTCAGAGTAGACAAAAGAGCTATGCTGACATTCAACATAGAGAGTTGGCTTTTGAGGTTCGTGATCATGTGTCCTTGAAAATTTCACCTACTAAAGGTGTTTTTTGATTTGGTGTTAAAAGAAAGTTGAGCCCGAGGTTCATTGGACCTTTTGAGATATTAGAGAACATTGTTGAGGTGGCATACAGATTGACACTACCACCTAACTTGAGTAATGTTCATAACGTTTTCCATGTTTCTATGCTTCGAAAGTACGTACCAGATCCTACGCATGTGATTGACTTTCAAGGTATTCAAGTGCAAAGTGATTTGACAATGGAAGAAAGCCTATTAGAATTGTAGATCATAAACAGCAAGTACTTCACACTAAGAGAATTTTTTTAGTAAAAGTGGAATTGCAACACCATAGGATGAAGGAGAGCACATGGGAACTTGAGGAGGATATACAAAAGAAGTATCCACACTTGTTCTTACATTGTGGTATGATCTAAATTTTGAGGGCAAAATTTTATTTAAGGAGGGTAGGATGTAATGCTCGACATCTTTCAGGCAAGCCGAGTCAGGTCTAGATCCAGACCTGAACCCATTTGCGTGAGGAGCCCGACATGACGGCCCTTCTCCCACGCCTCCCTCATGTCTCCCTCTTCTTCCTCTTCGCCTTTTTCCTCTGTCTCGACCGTGTGAGAACAGGAGGAGGATGACGGTGCAGCGGCGACGCTTGGGACAACGGAGGAAGGACGGCGGCGGTGGCATTCAGGTAAGCCCTCTCGACCTCTCCATAACTCTTCCTTCTTCCTTCTTCTCCTCCTCCCTCTCCCATTGTTTCTGCTGTCACCCCTTTCAACCGCACGGCCTCCTCCTGCGCAACCCTCTCCTTCTCATTCTGTCGAAATTTGTCCCACTTCCTCACCCACGCTCTCTGCTCGAGCACACTTAGCCCACGCTCACCCCTCTCTGTCAACACCCTCATTTTCTCGCACCTGCTTTCTCTCTTTCTCTTGCCACTCTCTTTCTCCTTTCCGCCAGCCCTCTTCCACATGGTCCCTCCCCTCTACTACCCCCTCGCCTCCTTCTCACGCACCCTCACTGCCCATCTTTTCACTTTGACTGAACACACTCTCTCCCTCTCTCGCTCCCTCTCTTGTTTTAAAGAGGCAATAATCCATGCTTATAATGATCTTTTTAGCATGATAAGTTGATTCTCGAAGCTATTTGGAAACATCGTAGAGATTTGAAGGGATTAAGAAGATTTAGAGCCATTTTTTGTTGACACGTGGTGCATGTGTTGGTCGTTGGGCGTATTGTGTTGTTGGTTGAGAAAGAGCTTATGAGTAGGATGTAATTTGGGGAAGAGCTCTTTTTGAGGGCCTTGTGGGTCGATACTACCTGTCGACACCCTCTTGAGGCGATAACATGCCTCAATGCTTATGTTTCATATTTGTATATATGATAAAGCGAAGTGAGTGTAGAACTTACCATCTGATTGTGTTTGTAGGTACACCAAGCACGTCCAGTAGACCTTGAGTGACTAAATTTGAAGCTTGAGGTATTTTGGATATTTTGGTGACATGCGACAGGTATGGTGACATTCCAGACAGATCCTGGCCTGGGGCCAACTTGAATGTATGTTTTGAGGATCGTTGGATTATGACTATGATGTGATTGAATGATTGTGATGTAATTGAATGATTGTATACATGAGAATTGAATGTTTATGTGATAAGTTTTGTTTTGAAAATTACTACGCAATTGCATGTGCATGCTAGAATTGATAACTGCTTAAAGAGGTGGGGTATCGAGTCAAGTGTCTCCTCGACCCCCACTGTACATTAGAAAGCATCCTAGAATGATAACTGTAGAGAACAGCTACAAGCCAATCACGGATCGAGACTACTCTCTGTGGTTTGGCTAAGTTTTGAAAGATATTGTGAATGCTGTAATGTTTCGTATGCATTTCCTTGGGCATGATACAAATGAATGGAATTGAAGGATAGTTGTACCCGTATTGCTATAACGGCTAGCTAAGAATGTTAATTATATGTGTAGCCCTCGTGTGGAGGCATTTGGAGGTATAGGTGAACTCGTGGAGTGAACCAACCTCATGAGCTAGCTGATCATTTTGTGAATGTGATTTCATAATGTTAAGTAAGAAAGAATAAGAGATGAGGATTGTGGCAATGTGTTTGGGAGACGTCTTGCTTTCACCACTGGTCTCGCCTGTTCGGAGCGCAGGAGATACAAGACCCCAGGGTACTGTTGTGTATTGTGCTTGGAGCGTTGGGCTACCGCCTTCCCAAACTGGGTGTCTTAGGGAAGGCTGAGTATCTCTCCTTGGAATTCACACATCCAAGGACGAGTGCTCTTCCGCTGTGTGAATGGATCCATATCTATTTGGGTCACCACGGGGTTGCATGTTATTTGTGATTATTTCATATTTGAGCCCTAGTAATTTTTTGTGGCTTGTTACCATACTGCGAAGGCTAAGACTTCAGTTGTTTTTCTTTTTTAGGTTTTGGCAGACCCGGGGCAGCAGGTTGACCAGGTGGCTTCACTCACATTGTACTGGGGAGATTTTGGGTCAATTGTAGTGTCGGCACGTCTTGTTTTGGTTTTATTGATGTCTTGTTTTGTTAGACATCAATGCTGTGATTTTGGGACATTTTTGTCATACATACAGATGAGCTAAAATTCTTACATAATGGAAAGCTTGCCCCCATTGTTTTGAATTGTTTGGCTCATCTCATTTTATGTTAGGAAAAAAATTTCTTTTTGAAGGTCAAAAGGGTTGGGGTGTGACAGCTTTGGTATCAATAGAGCTAGAAATTTTAGTTAGAGGGGCATAAATTCAAAAACTTCAATGTCTTTAGGGGCACTTACATGTATAAATAATCAAATATTTCAAACTAGTATTATGAAAATAAAATACTTTGTGGGCCTGGTTTGGCAACTGTCCACACCCTCTCCCGTGCAGCTCAGCCACTGGACACATGAAAATCTAAAATATAATACAAATTCACAAAGCACTTTCATGATCACCAACTTACATAGTCGTTCTTGGAGTACTAGAGAAATTACGATGACCAACCGAACAAACTTGATAGACTGAGAACTGTTTCTTGAATCTATGGGGTAGCTGTGCATAGTCGTTCTTGGTGGAATGATTTGTTTGCTTAATTCCGTTAAGGAAGGTGACAGCTTGCTTGCAGTATGGGGTAGCGGTGCATAGTCATTCATGGTGGAATGATTTGTTTGCTTAATTCCATTAAGGAAGGTGACAGCTTGCTAGCAGTAGTGGAGTCAGAAATTTCTGGCTAAAGGGCATTAGTAATAAATTTTAATTTTTAATGAGCATCAATGTGTTAATGAGAAAAATGGCGTTAAAAGGTCAATATAAAAATATGTATTTTTTGACGCTCTAGGTGGGCAATTGCCCACACCTATCTCCACCCTACTTCTAACTAGTTAAGTGGAGGTACCCCTCTACAGCCAGCTTTAATCATAACCAGAATTCCGCAGATTGCGCAACAAGTATACACCAAAGGGAGGTGGGGCATTTTTGAATTTTTTTTTTCTAAAAGAGTAAATATTTTCATTTTTTCAACTCTTTTTACCCTTAGGCCCCGTTTGATGGCCTCGGATTTTACTGTGCATCACAGATTTTTTGCCGATTTTGTATGGCTTTACTTGATGCAATCAAACAGCGAAAAGTTTCCCCGGGTAAAAGCTTCGATCCAGGGTAATTTTTCCCTGAAAAAAAGTCGGACCCTAGAGCGTCCGACTTTTTTCGAGAGACAAATTTTTTGCCCGTTGGGCTTCCTTTCTTCGCTTTCGCTCCTGCCTCCAACCCTCGTCAGCTGCGTTTCTGCCTCCAGCACTCATCTGCTCGCCGTGTGCTCTCCACCACCGCCACTGCACTGCCTCCAGTCGTCGTCCGCTAGTCGCCGTGCTCTCCACCACCGCCGCTGCTCTGCCTCCAGCATCTGCGACACCTTCTTCTTCTTCTTCTATCTTCTTCCCCGATCTTCTCTTTTGCGTCCCTGCCCCTTGGCGCTTCGTCTGCTCCTCCCCCATGCATCCCTACCTCCGACGCTTTCATCTACGCTCGCCCGTGAAGTCCAAATCGTGCACGTCGTCCTCCCTTTTCGGCTGAAGCCCTGCCGCACCGTCGGACGCCTCAGTCGCCCATACCACGCCACTCCCTTCCATCCCGCCTTCACTGGCGACCCCCACTCTGCCAAAGGACTGCTCCATCGGTCTCCCCACGTCTTGGCGTCACCGTGGCCCCATTCTGAGGAAGATCCATCGGTTTGCAGCTGAAGAAGAACATCATGCCGGAATCCAAAAGCTTACCGGCAGCGATTCCTACAATTTCTGCCTGAGCAGCGGCTGCATCCCCAATCTTCGCTGGAAAATTGGGGGAAATCCCCAATCTGGTGATCTGACTAACTCTTCTTCGTTTCTTAGTTGATTTACTTCAATTCCTAGCTGTTGAAATGGTTTTACTCGTTGCTAGATGGAGCTGAGAGGAGGAAGACGCTCTGCCCTGTTCCAGACCATCAAACATGGTCTGAAACAAGAAGAAGGAAATTTTATCTTCTGACATTTTTCCATGGAAATTTTCCCCTAGAAAAACTTCCCCTTCTAAAAAATCAGTGCCATCAAACGGGGCCTTAATAAAAAAATTATTACTTTAATGGGAATATTTTGGTCATCTTTACTCATATGCACCAATTTTTAGTGCACACACCCCTGTGCACATAACCAGCTTGGGAATGCCACAACTTTTTGCCACCCGTTTCATCGCCAAATGGCTCCTGTCTTAGACATACTTATTTCAAATGGTGCGGACCCCTTTGTTCTCTTATTTATGAAGAGAGTTGAGCCCGGACCCAGCAAGACTGATGACTAGGACAATATCTACTACGAGAAACTTAACTCAGACAACAATGACGAACTTGGACATGATTTGGAGTCCCTGACAATTTGTCACTTAATTAGAGAACTGTTTTGAACATTACCGGCCAGAAGTGAGCGGCCCAACCCAGCTGCAGTGCTAGGATAGCTAAAATTAATTATATTTCATAACAAGATAAATGACATATCAAGTAATATTTTGAGATAGCTAAAAAAATTTTGCTGATTTCGGTACACATATATTTGATGTGTTAGAAATTAAATTTAATGAGAAAGTGTTCATGACTTCCAACAGTTGTTTTAAATAATGGCATCTGTGTGGTATCAGTTTAGCCACCAACATGGAATATTGGCCGATACGTATAATTATTTATCTGCTCGTATTGCCCCCTGATCTTATTTTATGGATTCAATTAATAGTGTATTTAAAACATTTAAAATCAATTTAAAATATATACATATATAAATCATTTTGGCGTTTCGAAACTCCACGCAACTGGCTTCAACTTCAACTTCTTGTGTATTTTCCAATGTTCAGCTGGCGCTCCGTATAATTCATACACCTTGCTTAGATGTTTTTAAGAGTTTAAATTTTAATGAGTAAAACCATGTTGTAGGACTTTCTTTTGAGGTATTCCCTTGTCGAGCGTTTCCCAATTGAAAAATATTTGTAACCATAAAGAAACAAAAAAAAAAAAAAAACCGAGGGATAACAAGCCTGTTTTAGCTCGCTTAAGTGATGAGAACGAAATTAAAAACATGTTTTAACTTCAAGAAGCTAGCGTTTCGAATATATCGGATTAATTTGTTAATGATTTTTCAGGTGATTTAATATATATATATATATATATATATATATATATATATATATATATATATATATATATATATATATATATATATAGAGAGAGAGAGAGAGAGAGAGAGAAAGAGAGAGACCGAACCGTCACTCTGAAAAGTTTATATACTTATAAACATCAAACTAAGGTCGTCTATCTTCAGCGCACCACCCTTTCAAATTTTTTTTTTCTTTTTTTTTTTTTGGCATGAGGCCGTCCTGCAGTGCTGCACAATGGTGGGAAGGGAAGGAGGACAGTATTTGGAGGAACCCCTCACCTCCCCTACTGCTGGATGTTCAGAGCGCCGGGCGCCATCGCCAGCGTCTCATGGCATGGGCAGTCACTGGCAACAGTGGCTATGGTTTCTCTGGGCTGGTGGAGCTTGGGCATCGAGCAGGCTTGATGCCTAGAACTTGAGTTCAGCTGGATTAAAATAAAAAAAATATTTTTTTAAATAAAATATACATCATTATTAAATAAAAATTTAATGAAGCTAAATCGGATCTCATTGAGCCGACCCGAGCCCAATCGGATTCATCAGGTACCCAGATCCAATGCACAAACTTACTTCCTGCCGACAAAACGTGGCACCCAAATAGTCGACCGGTATGGGGACGAATCCCCTTCCTACCCTTTAAAAACCATTACACACAAAATATAAAAATAAATAAAGAACTTAAAATGACAACAAATCTGCTATTACACATAAAAAATAAAGAAAGAACTTAAAATAACAACAAATCTGAGATTTGATGTCTCTCAATAACACCTAAAATCTGCAATCACGGTTTAGTCAATATATATATATATATATATATATATATATATATATATATATATATATATATATATATATATATATATATATATATATATAATATGCCATATTTGATGAAACCATGGTCATGTAGAGTTGTCAAATCGGGTCAGTTGCGAAATAAGTATTTTAAATTCAAAATATATTCTTCTCGGCCGGACAAGTTTGAACGCTTTTTCTAACATTTCCGTCCAGTGAAACGAAGAAAAGGAGAACCAGAAAGCAGCTAAAGGAGAAAGTGCAGGGACCTCTTTATGCCACACAAGGAATATATTTCTTTTGCTTTGATGGATGACCGTTGGGCTACGGAAAGTGACGCCTTTAATTTGCTTTCCTGAATTTCTCCATCTCTTTGTTCACCCCATTTTAACCTTTTGTCTCTTCCCTTAAATAATCATTTCAAACAGTTGTGTGCGTTCATAAAGGAATTCGTATATATACACAGCTTCGTGAATGAGGAAAATATTAAATAAACCTAAAAAACTGTTTTGGGTTTTAAAAAAATATGAATTCATCAAAAAACTTTCCCAACTCATGTTTTTTAAATTAATTTCTCAACAATTTTACATCTCTCATGTTAAAAGGTGCCCTGTGTTGGGCAACTTATCCCTTATCAGCATTTATGTTGGGTTAGTTTTGTTATTTTAAAAAAGAAAAATGTATATTTGAGTATTTTTATTTAAGAAGCCTTTTTTCTCTCTCTCTCTTTGCTGATTTTTTCTCTTTGTAGTAGATGAGATGAGATGAGACGCATGACCTATTCTCCTCCGATGCACTTTCTCTCCGTCTTTTGTGTTTACAAAGAAAAGTAAAATTGTAAAGAGACTGACCACGAAAATGAAGAACTGGTGAACAACTCTTTATTCAAGGGTATTTTTAGTTCAGGTTTTCTGATATTTGGTTTAATGTCTTTCTTTCGTTAATTCTCAGTGAACAAGCGGTTAGCCACCCACTGCTTAGAAAGAGGTTCCAAAGATTCTATGAACGAAGAAGACAGAAATATTATTTCTCATAATTTTATATAAAATAATTAAAAAATTTTAAAATTTGCGTGTAATTTTTTTTTTTAAATTGTGGTGGGGCTAGGGCCCATGTGCTCCCCCCCTTCACTCCACCCTTATTGACCTCTAGATAGGCTTGGGCATCGGACCGGGCCGGGCCGGCCCGCCCTGGAGACGGAGGAGGAGGGAGAGGGGGAGCAGAGAGGAAGACGAGAAGGAAGAGAGAGAGCAGGAGCAGAGAGGGAGAGGGAGGGGGAGCGGAGCGGAGGAGGGAGGGGGAGCGTGTGGGGGACGGATGGTGGAGTCGGAGTCGGGCTGGGCCGGGCTGCCGCCCAGCCGGCCTATCGGGCCCCCTCCCTCATAAGCATATAAGTGTGGGAGATGGTACATAGAGGATGGTAAGTAACCATTAATTGGTTCATATCATAATAATTTTTATCCTTTGTAAAAGCCAATATTTGCTAGGAATTGAAGGGTTATACGTATTCGGGGAGCAGGGGCGGAGCCGGGATTTTGTTGTGGGGCAGGCCATGTTGGTGTATGGAACTTGATCCATACTGGACACCCATGTGCCATTGTTGCGAGTTGGCTGGGGGTTGCAGGGGGGCAGCGCCCCCTTGATCAGGGGTTCGGGGGCGGTAGCCCCCGAAGGAAATTTTTTCCCATATGTAAGGGCATATATGTCTTTTGTACAAATGCAGGTTTTTGCCCTAATCCTTATGTTGAGAGGAGGGCTGCCGCTTGTGTGGGTTGTTCTGTGTGTGTTCATTTGAGAGAGAATACAAGAGTTCTGTGCGACCGTGGACGTAGGAGATTATTGCTCCGAACCACGTAAATCGTTGTCTTCTTTCTTGCTTATTGCTTCTAACCTCCTTTTGAGAGTGTGAGCGGAGTGTTTTGTGTGTTATTCCTAACAGGCCAAACCATCTGCGGGTCGGGCCAAAAGGAGCGACGGTAGGGCCAAGAGGAACGATGGGTCGGGCCAAACTAAAAAATTTTGATTTTTTTACATAAAAAAAAAAATTTTTTTTTGCTCACCCTTGCCGTGGCCCGGGCAGGCCCCCCCCCCTCCCTCCGCCCCTGCCGGGGAGTGATAAAGTCACTCAAAGCCCGTTGAGGGTCGTCATTGAAAAAAAAAAACACGAAAAGAACAATCCCAACTCAAGATTTATATTTGAAATCCCCATGATCATCTATTAACTGATATACAATTATATAAACTGTTAGTGTATTCCTCTATATTCTAAACTGCGGCAGGTGCTGCTCTCGACTTAAAGGGAGTAACGTAAGTTTACATATGTTATAAAGCAGACCTATAATATAAGACATTAGAAAAAAGAAAGAGACTTCAACCTCTTCAAGGTACCAGTTGTTTTCAAGAATCAAAGAAGTTCAAATTGCACGACACACTCAAGTGGTAACCTCATCTCCATCGCATCTTCTTCACACACACACTCAAGTGGTAGCCTCATGATCTTCATCTCATCTTCTCTTCACAGTTCCTCTCTCTCTCTCTCTCTCTCTCTCTCTCTCTCGCATTATATCTTGTCGTTCAACTATCTTCCAACTTCTCGAGAGTAGAAGTCGATGGATTGGTTCTGAATCAAAATTGATTCGATTTTGACCACTTTTTTTCAGACATAGTGCTTGTAAGCCGAACTTGACTTAAGGCCCATTGGTGGCACTGCTGGATAATACACATTAGCAAACACGAGCTATTTTTGCTTGAGGTCCGACCTTTTGGTCATAATCCTAAATAAGGGCATCCCATTGCGCTGTTGTAAGAATCGAAAGCTCTTTTCCGCATGGCCCCTTAAAAATAGTTCTTGCACTTTTATGAAATAAAAAAAAGGACGCCGTGGTCATTCTCTTTCACTGCTGGTCCGTTTAATAGCCTTAAAAAAAGCAGTATTAAGGGGGTGTTTGATTGTCGCTTGGAATGGAATCAAAATTCTAGGTTTTAGTTTTTTTAATTCTAAAAACAAAATACCATGTTTACATAATAATTTTAATTTCTTAAAATGAGCATTTTGATTATAAAATTTCATAATTTTGAGTATATCAAATGCCCCTAGGTAGGATTTGAGTGTGGCGCCCCAGCATTTTTTAGATTTGTTTTTCCAAGAGCATTTTGAGACACTTTGTCCTGCCACTCACATATGACCTAAAGTAGTGGTACTTTCAATTATATAGTATTAGCATTTGTGCCTGGGAAACATCGTTAAAGTATTAAAATTAATTTCTTTTAAAATAAATTCAAAAGATAGAATACGTCGAATCACTTTTAAACCGGAAAGGTGGTTCTTTATTCTTTAAAACTTTTTAAAAAAAGGTTGACAGCTAATGCATTATTTGACGGAAAAATTTTGTCTCCATTAATTGATTTAGCTTATGGTAAAATGTGGTAAAATGGCCAAAGGTGATTCTACTGAAAATTAGATGCATTTAGAACCCCTGACTTCGAGTTGCGCATCGAGCTGGCTTGACCCAATAAGAAGCGGTCTCAAGGCCGATTAACTATCAAGATCCAAGCCCAAGCCCAAGCCCAAGCCAGCCCTAGCCAGCCCTGTTGTAATAATATTACATATATGATTAGACCTGGGCATGGGGCTGGGTATCGAACGGGTACCTGGCTCGATTAACTATCAAACCCAAGCCTAGGCCCAAGCCAGCCCTGTTGTAATAACATTACATATATAATTAGACCTGAGCATGAGCATGGGGCTGGGTATCCAACGGGTACCTGGCTCGATGGGGCCTAGGCCTGACAACAGGCCCAAGTTGGCCCGACGAGGGTCTATAACAAATAAAAAATATTTTTTATTAAAAATATATATTTTAATTATTAAAAATATATTTAAAAAAATTGTTATAACCGAGCCGACCCGAACCTAACCCGGGCTCAGGTTTTTGGGCATCAGGCCAGTTCGATGGCCAGTATAACCTTATTAAATATTATATAAATATAATAAAAAATTATATTAAGTTATTGGGGTCAAGTGGGGCCGTTGGTACAGAGCGTCACCATTTTAAGCCATCCCAAAAGCCAAGATTACAGCCCAGCCCAGGCCTGACATGGATGCCCTGTCACAAATTGTTTTTACTTATCTTCCTCATTGTAAAGCGCAAACATGTGGATGTCAAAAGCACGACATTACACATTTATATAAAGAAAATAACTTTTAAGTGCCTAATTATAACTTTAAAAGTGTTTAATAATTAGTAGTAACAATTACTCTGATGGTTTTTAGCGCTTATACTCTGGACTATAACCGGTTTTGAGCAAGCTTTGTGAATCCTGAAGGTGATGGGAATAAGGGGAGAAAGTTGCCTATTTTTGGGGTGGTGAAAATGAATCACTCACCTTGAAATAAAAAATGAAAAAAAAAAATAGTAGTAACGATTTCTTTGTAAAACTCACCTTGTGTACCTAAAACACATAATTTCTCCATATTAAAGCCGGAAGAGTATGTCTGCAATACATGTGACTAAATGGACCATCAGAATGGTCATACTCATTTTTAACTTAATGTGCGTAACATTAAATTCTCAATTCTCCTATCTTCAATGTTTCTCTTTCCTGTCAGTCACGTACAAACGTGCAGAGTATATATTTGCTTTAATATTTATATATTACTTTCTTTTTCTTTACATTGAACATTGTTGTACACACTTCAAAAGTAAGCTGGTCCTTGGAAAAGCCGTCTCGATATTTAAATTGCTTTTGTCGGTATAAGAATTAAGATGGAAGACCTCTCTGGCCCTAATCCTTGTAACAAATAACTTGCTTTCGGAGCAAAGACGGCGCAGAAGAGAACAGAAGAGAGCTTCCGTTTTAGTTAGCAGAACAGAACAAAACAGAAGAAGCATCCCGCTTTTTTAAATTCCTCGTGGAATACTCTTTCCCTATTATGAGCATCAATCGTGTCCCACTCTGCATATATATCGGAGAAAAGCAAAGTTGAGGTTCGCACACGGGCCATGCTCGGCGCTCCATGCTTGCTCATCCCTGGTCGCCTTAGTTTAATTTTTTGCTCTCTCCTCTCTCTTCTCGCTCTCTACATTCCACACTCTGCTTCATTCCTGTACCTCTGCTTCTCCAATGCCCGTCAAGTTCCTATCCTTCATTATCCTCATCCTCTTCTCTTCCGGAGTTCCTTCTCTTTCCTCTTTGCCGACCAATCCCGAAGGTTTTTCTCACTCTCTCTGGATTTGAACTGAACGCCTTTTCCATTGCTTTCTAAATGCAAAAACTGAAGTTGGTTTCTCCTTCTGTTTCTGTTTGGATTTTTTTTTTTTGTGTGATTGTAGTGGAGGCTTTGAACGAGATACGTGAAGCGCTGATCGACCCACATGGAGAATTGCATAATTGGGACTTGTACTCTGTTGACCCATGTGGTTTTGCTCTGATCTCCTGCAACTCTGAAAATCGGGTTAAGATCTTGTAAGTTCTTCCACTTCCACTGTTTCTCTTATATTTTTTTATTGCTGTAAATGGAATTACCTACTTGTTTCAAATGTTGGTGTTACAGAAACGCGGCAAACAAGGGTCTATCCGGTACATTATCTCCAGCAATAGGAAATCTCACCAGTCTCACGGAAGTGTAACCATTTTTCTCTTCGACCTTCTCTTCTTTGTTTTTAGATTCCATGAAACGAAACTGCCAGAGTGAGAGCTTCAGTTAAGGTAGTCATTCAATTCATTTAATCCGGGGCCTTTCTTATCGACTGTATGCAGGTACCTTCAAAAAAATAGTATCTCCGGGAAGATACCTGCAGAGCTCGGAAACCTTCCATCCCTAGGCAGGCTTGATCTCTCTAATAACAACCTTTCTGGGCCTCTACCTGATAGCCTTTTTCACCTCACCAGCATTAACTATCTGTGAGTTTTGGTTGCTCTCCTTCCATTAATGTATGACCTTATGTGCTTAAAGCAAGCAATCTTGTTGCGTTTGAAAAGTAAACGATGTGGTTTTCTTTGATGTTTGCAGGAGGATAAACAATAACAGTTTGAGTGGAGAGATCCCTGTTTCTCTTGCTAAAGTCCCAAAACTTTCTCTCCTGTAAAGTTCTACTATCCCTTGCCTTGGATATGAAAGGTTGAAATACAAAAGCTTAATAGTTTTTTGGGTGATCCAATGAATTTTGGATGTATTGATGTTTCAGGGACCTATCTTTCAACAATTTAAGTGGACCAGTGCCAACAGTTCAAGCCAAAACATTCAGGTACAACAATGTTTTCTTTGTTTTGTTCCTTTTTCAGTTACTGGTTCTCTTATACGTTTGTTTTTTGATAGTGTTGAGGGCAACGTTCTAATATGCCGAAACAGCTCTAAGGGATATTGTGCTGCAATTCAGCCTTCTTCTCTTGATTCCCCTCCTAATGCATCTCCAGGTAACTTTTCTCTAATTCCATCCCTCATTATGGTCATCTTCTTCTTTGGCTACTGTTGTGTTTTATGTGACTTTCTACAATTTGGTATATTGAATTCTAAGTTCTTTCCTTTTTTCCTTTTCTTTTTTGTTCTAGGAAAGCAGAAGAGTCACAGAGCAGCTGTTGCATTTGGAGTTGCTCTTGGTTGCACTTTGGGAACCCTATTTGTTTTAGCTCTTGTTGCATGGTGGAAAAAGAAGCAGAGCAAGCAAATGATCCAGGATGACTATGGTTGGTCCTTTTCTCACTTCCTAACTCTTTAACTTATGACCATTCAGAAAAAAAAAAATTAAGCAGCAATAATTAACTTATATTATCTTTGAGCTTTAAATACAGATCATAACCACGCTGAGGAAATGATGTGCTTGGGCAATCTGAAGAGATTTAGCTTTAGGGAACTTCAAATAGCTACTGATAACTTCAACAGTAAGAGGATACTTGGCAAAGGTGGTTTCGGGAATGTGTACAAGGGCTATTTGCAAGATGGAACGGTGGTGGCTATCAAGAGACTGAAGGATTGTAGTCATAATGGTGAGAGTCAGTTCCAAACTGAGATTGAGATGATCAGTTTGGCTGTTCACAGAAATCTCTTGAGATTGCTTGGTTTCTGCATTACGCCTTCCGAAAGGCTCCTTATCTACCCTTTTATGTCCAATGGCAGTGTTGCTTCTAGGCTAAGGGGTAAATTCTCTCTCTCTCTCTCTCTCTCTCGTGCTTAAGTGCACATAACTGTAGTTGGACTATATTAATAATTTGATGTTCAATGTAAGTGTACAGAAACAAAAACATAATTCTGAGTGTGGCTGGCCACTCCAGTGTTGTACTTTCTTTCTGAAAACTGTTTTAAAAGCTTATGTTATCCATAGACATGTAAGTTGGTTAAGATGTGATACTGTGGCTAATAGATCAGAAAATTGTGCAAAATGCAATTTTTTTCTAAGCTCAGGGACAATCTCCAGTAGACTAAAAGAGCATTTAGTCCTTGTGTAGATGATTCTGACAATAAATTTATTTGTTGGACAGCAAAACCCAGTCTTGATTGGAACATGAGAAAGCGGATTGCTTTAGGAGCAGCTAGAGGGCTTGTTTATCTGCATGAACAGTGTGACCCAAAGATCATCCACCGTGATGTCAAGGCAGCAAACATTCTTTTGGATGATTACTGTGAAGCAATCGTGGGTGATTTTGGCTTAGCAAAGCTCATGGATCATACTGATTCTCATGTGACAACTGCTGTTAGGGGAACTGTGGGCCACATTGCTCCGGAGTACCTCTCTACTGGGCAGTCATCAGAGAAGACAGATGTTTTTGGATTTGGAATTCTCCTCTTGGAGCTCATTTCTGGACACACAGCGCTTGATTTTGGTAATAAAGCAGCAAATCAGAAAGGAGCAATGCTGGACTGGGTATGCACTTTTAAATTTCAGTAACCTTCTTGCTGTTGCTAACAATGCTATTCCATGCTGTCCAGCAGATTTTTGCATGTTAAAAAAAATAATAATTTGCAAGTTATTTTATTTTATGAACCTTTCTAAAAGTTCGGTGTGCAATGAAACATCGTCTGCTTGTGAACAGTTCTGTCGTTTAGCCTTAGCCTCCAGTGGCTCTTTTTGTTTTGGAACTTTGCGTTGAGTAGCATGAGAATACTACGACAGGCATAATGAACGGTTAGATTTTTTATTTTAGTTGTTCAATTACAAATGCTGCATTCGAAATTCTGTTTGTCCCTTCCAGACCTCTTGTTCCGTACTTGCAGGGAACATTGATAGAAGGGCATAATAAGCCCATATGGGTCTCAAAGATCAATGCTAGGGCAGGATCCATAGTGGGAGGTGGGTCGGAAAAGAGCAGATCAAGTCATATTATATATAATTAATGGGAAATCATAATCAATCCGCTTGGAAACTGCCACATCATTTAATAACTTTCAGAAGAAGAGCAGAATGCGTTGTGGGGATTGACTATAATTGTAGAGTTTATCATATGCAGTGTATAACCCGATTTTGTCATTTACTTGGACTTGGTCAAGCTGATCGGTTTGTTTTGAAGCCTGTTGCAGGTTAGGAAAATGCACCAAGAAAATAAGGTTGAATTGCTAGTAGATAAAGATTTGAAGGAAAACTATGACAGAATTGAGGTTGGTGAGATGGTTCAGGTGGCCTTGCTCTGCACCCAATACTTGCCTGCCCATAGGCCTAAGATGTCAGAGGTTGTTAAGATGTTGGAAGGAGATGGGCTGGCTCACAAATGGGAAACCTCTCACAACAACAGCAGCAACAGTAATAACAACGTTATGGATTCTAGTACCAACAAAAAGAAGAAAGGCAGCAACAAGAAACTAATCAGCACAGGCGCTCATTCTGATGATGACAGAATGATGATGATGGCTGATGATCACGATGAAGATGACGATGATTATGGTGGTGATGGTGACTGTCTTGATACTCAATCCATGGAGCTCTCTGGTCCCCGGTGAAGCATATAAGCTTAAAATTCTTTCTTTTCCTGCGGGATATTAAATTGCAATGGATATGTTCCAGACTGACCGTGGGCTGGGAGGACTTTGCCGACTGCCAAAAAAAAAAAAAAAAAGAAAAGAAGAAAAGAAAGGTTGCTTGCCTTTGGCCGCCTTCTAGTTCTGGTACTCCTGATGGAATGATTACCATTATAATTCCCTTTTCTCCTTATAGTTTGCAAATGCATTTAAATGCTCGTCTTTGTACAGTACAAAGAAATTAAAAAAAAAAAGGGTGCTCTCTCTCTCTCTCTCGATACTAAGGATACTGTTGTCAGGTTCACCTGTTGCGGTAAAATGGGGTTACACCACGAGCGACTTAAATGATGTTAACTTGAATACTTGTTCTGCTTCTGCCATTCTGTTGCCTGAATTTTTGTCATTGTTGTTCTCCAACTCTCTCTCTGTTTCTCACGGACACACACACAACACAACTCACAAACAGAGATTGTATTGAAGTGAACACTGAAATTTATACTAGTATGTTATTTCACACATAAATTGCTACAGCCTACAAGTTTGAATGGTCGTTGGTGGTACCCACTTGCAACATTAAGTGGCTTTGAAGTTGTACTTCTGGAGCTTGTTTGATTGGAGTTCTCAAAACGATGAGGACAGTACATGGGCGCTGTCCCCAAACACAAGGGTCCCCAAACTGAACAGTAAAACAAGAATTCCAGAGCAAAATCACGTAAGGTATAAGACGGCAAACTTCTGGCGTCTCCGTTTCCTGGGTTCCTTTTTACCGAACCTATAAAGAAGGGGTGCACCACAGAATCCAGCTTTGGGGAAGGAAAAATTCCAGAGGACAGCAGCAGAAAGAAGCAGGCATCCTATGCATAAAATGTTGCTCTTAGGCATCATAACATAAAAGTATTTTTAAATTGTAGCCTTGTAGGGAGATGTGCACCTCAAGAACAAAGGAAAAAGAAGAAAAGGTGGAGAATATTTCGCCCTTTCTTGGTGGATGTGCCTCCACTTGCATCAAAAGACAGAATATGTTGGTGTGGACTGCCTTGTTGACAGAAGGCTGCCCCAAACTTCTTTTTGGGCTACCAACCAAAGCAATATTCACAGAAAGCAAGTTCGCCGTATCACGATTTTTCGTGGGTTTTCTTTCTTTTCTCTTTTTCTTTTTCAGAAGTTGCGGGGAATATCTAAGTCACCCTCCTTAAATATTTAAATGTAGGAAAGGTTGAAGTCCTTTTGGTTCAACCTACGAATTTCTAATATTTTTCTTTCACCGTCTTAGAGACGTTATATTGCAATATACGAGCCCCACCATCTACATTTTGTTTTAATATAATCCCTTTATTTTTACAATCTTTTGTTCTTCTGTCAGCTCTTCCAAAACAATACCTGATGCTAAAAGAACAAGGAAACTTTTACAACTTAATTTGTCTTTGTTGAGAATTCTTTCAAACTAATTATACAGTAAAACATATACAAATCATCTTTTTTTTTGGTTATCTATTTTAAGAAAACGGGTAGCTAATGGACCCTGATATACCAGACTTAATGATAATAAACTGTTTTGACCATTCTCAACAGATCAAATCGTGGAAATTCAGCTGAGAATATGGAAGTCAAACTATTTTTTTAAGAGAGCAAAATGTCCCCCAATGGAAGCAAGTATTCTCCTTAAAGAAAATGGTATTTCAGTCTCTTTAAAAAATAGTTTACCTTTCACCTCTATCATATGATCTATTTAAAATCGGTTACTCACATAATTCCCATTAAATCTGATATATAAGAGTATGGTAACTACCTGTTTTCCTTCATAATATCTTTTTATTTGCTGAAACAAGATGATCCAGCTTAAAACCATCATATACTTTGATTTGTATGCACTATGCATGTATTTTAAGTTGTTATGTTTTTTAAACATGGTTCCAAATTCGCTTAGTTTGTTTGATCAAACAACTACAAAGATAGGTCTCAACTAAGGGAAGCTGAAAAACAACAGTAGGAAATATTTTCTTTAAGTTAACGATGTAACAAACAATTCAATTTTTTCGGATGCCAAATGATTAAGTTGAAATTTTTATCACTACACTAGCAGTAAGTTAGTGACCATGACTTATGGTGCTTTTGATGAAGATTTACGATTTTTGAGCAATAAATTTTTAATTTTCATCATCCACTAGCTATCCACATTTGGCAGCATTGACTTTTCCAAGATGCAATATTTTTCCCTTTAATCAGGAGCCAGAAAATTCTAGATAAGAGGCACTAGTTATAAAATTTTTAATTTTTAAGGGACATCAATATGTAAATGAATAAAATTTTCTTCAAATATCAGTATAAAAAATGAAATTTTTGTGGACTTATATATGTGAGCAATTGCCAACATGGTGCCCACACCTACCTCTGCGCTGTCTTTATGTGACCATGATGAACCATTACTTTCTCATAATTGAATTAAAAGAAAAAAAAACCAAGTCTAGCATCCACCAAAATCTAGTAAGGATCCAAGACATATAAATTTCAAACCATATGATAGTTGGATTTGAATCTGAATTTTAAAAAGTATTGTCCAATTTCAAGCCTAAATCAGAATCCCTTACATAAATTGCGATTCAATCAAAATTTGGTAGAGACAGGACAGGGTTCAAATACGAGCGTCATCCAACAGTGAAAGGATAGGGAATACGGAGTAATTTGTCAAACTTCGTAAGAAAAAGCCTGTTTTGCAATAGAGTCCGTAAGAACCTGGCTTTTCTGCAAAAAAACCCTAACAAGAGAACACCAGAAAGAAGCCGCCGCTAGTAAACTATTATGATTCCATTCCAGAGAAAGAGAGAGGTATGGGGCATAATGAGTATTATCTAACAGAAACATGCTCTATACTTCTTTTGAGCTGTGATCGGATTATGAGGATTGGTAAAGATCTTGATCTCTCTCTCTTTAATAGGGGTGCAGTATAGCAGGTTGGATGAGAGGCACATATTGGGCACGGCTCTTATTCAATTCACAAGGACATTACTCGTTTAATAGAGTTGTGGAATGACATAAAATTATTTCACTTTTTCTGGGAAGCAATTTCCATGTCAAGCCCGGTCTCTTTGGTGGTTTCACAGCACACATTAATGTGAGTGATACTTGAAGTTTAAAACATAGGAACCTATGCTTTAAGATTGTGTTCTATAAATGCAAGTAATTGGAGGGTTAGTAGGCCGTTAGTCACCATTTCAAACTCCTGTAGTGTCAACTCTCTATGTTGTAAAAGGGAAACACTGATATGTAAGTTGAAGCATAACGAGGGTGCTACCCTAAAGCATTAAAGCAGCCTTAAACCTTGAGGAAATGAAAGGAAGCTACTCCAGTGGGAAGATTTCTTCCATCTCACCCAAAATTTTTCCTTATAAAAGGCACGTGTTATTATCCTATTCATGATAAAGTATATCTTAATTTGTTGAAGTACCACCACATCCTACCGACTACATTTTAGATGCCTTTCAAATAAGGACTTCGAGCCACCACAACAATCCAAAATGAGTTGAATCAATAGTCACAACGCTCAAGTATTGGCAACGCAAAATTCCATGATAAATCTCTCCCAATAATATCACCAACTTTTCAGGAGAAATTATATGCATGTGAAAAGCTAAAAAAAAACAAACAAGGAAACACTTAATATTTAAGCAAATAAGAAATCACCATTCTCGAAAGTTAACAAATAGATATCAACTTTTTAGAGAAATTTTCAAACATCCACCTAGTTAACTTAAAACATTAACTTTTAACACAAAACGACAATTTTGAATATTTCATGTAAAGGACCAATATTTCTCCTTTGGTGGCAAAATATATTTTTATTTTAAACAAGACTGTTTTTGTCATGTCATTTTAAAGATGAAGACTTTTTGTCATTGGCTCCTTGAAATTTCCTCTGCAAGCTGGATAGTAATTTACTATTAGCTCAAAAGTTAGGCGCCTTTTTGTAATTCAAAAAGAAGAAGAAGAACAACTTACCTGTTAAATAACTAAATGAAACGTTCATGACAGTAATGGTATTAATTGGATGTCTCTAAAAGATTTTGCAAATTTACTACCATTATTTCATGAGTTTTCACCTCCAATATTTTCGTTTCTTCCTCTAAATTTGCAATATTATATATCCAAATATCATCAAGATGTGTCACTTAATTTGATTAAACAGATCTTATGAAAGCGTCTCAAAGTGGACATCATGCCTTCAAATTGAAGGAGGTCAAGAATCAGGTTGCGTCCCTTGGCAGGGCCAAGGATGTGTTTATCTGAATCGAATCGAACAGAAAATTAGAGAGTTAAATAAGCATAAAAAGTGTGTGTTTCTATATATATATATATATATATATATATTGTTACTAGTCTCCAGTGACCCAAAGCCTGTTCCATGGTCAACCTGACAATCTCTCTCATTGCAGTCATGTTGGCCCTAAACCATGCCTAATCTTAGCGGATCAATTAAGGATATGTTTGATAGTCTCATATCTAAGGTCCGAGCCTACGGAAGATTTTGAAACCATGGATATATAGTCACACCCCTCTTCATTCGGACCACAAAACCATGGTTTTCACAAAGTAATATAGATTTAAGATCGTCATTTTTAAAATCCACAGTTTGTTTAAGCTGTGTATTTCACCTAACGTGGGTTCAGAATCACATTAAAATCAGCACCGGAAATCAGATCCGAGGCTATTGCACTAAAGCCCCAATTGCAGGTTATATCTTCACCATAAAAAGAGCGGATCTTCACTGACAGACAAAAAATGTCGGCAAAAATAATGGAAACAACAGTAAGACCTTTACGAAGAAGGGTAGTGCATGCTCTTGTTAATTTGGAGTGTGCATGATCTACAAAACTTGCTTCCTAGCAATGCGCGTGTAGTTTGTTATTTCCTATACATGACGCCCTAAGTGGAGGTGATATGCTTTCGAGGGCATGCACCTAGTCTTGGGGACAAGACTGAGAGTTAGGGATGTACAGTGAGTCGAGCCAACTTGAGCTCGAGTCAAACTCGCTGATATAAGCTCGACTTGAGCTAAACAAGTTAAACTTGTTCTTGACTTAAAATATAAGTTATAAATGAGCCGAGTTCGAGTTTAAACTCATCTAAGCACATGTATTCCGTGTTTGTTGATCTTAAGGAGCATGTTGGTAAGTGTTCATGAATGTTAATAACTTTTTTGTGGTTTTCGTTTTTATTTTAAAGAAAAAAATATATGAATCAAGTGACACGAGCTTAAACGAATGGAGCATGAGCTCAAACTTATCATGCCAACTCCAGCTTGAGCTTGCCTTGGTCATAAAGCTCGCCTCGAGCTCCAGCTGAGCAAATATATGACTTGACCCAAGCTTGAGCTCCGGTCAATACCTCGTTGTACGGGAGAGAGGGCATCGTTAGCAACTAATTGATAATCCATTGAAAAAAAAAAAAGAAAGGGCAGAGCCCTCACATGGTGTTCCTAGTATTGGCAACAATGTGTTTGTCAAAGGACACTTTTGGTGCATTGACGTTCTTGTTAAACACATGCAATCTTTATTGGATCTGATGATTTATCTCATTTCCTTTTTGTACTGAGAATTTCGTTCTCTCTTTCTTTTGCATTATGAAAACGTTTCCTAACGGTGCAAACTAATGTATATAAATATATCGTCATCCCTTAGTTGGTGGATTGAGATTTATTTGTATCAACAACCATCAACTATATGTACTCATTGTATGAGTATGACCTAGATAATCTTACCATGGGTCGATGTAGGCTTCAATAAGCGAGGTTCACTTCCTCAAGAGTAAATCTATGCTTCCACAGCTTTTGCATGTCGATTATATTGGTCAATTCCAACAATGGATCAAGCAACGTGGTTCCATTGGCGATGGAGCCACAGAAAATAATACGTATTAGCAATTAAGTACTCCCAATATCAAAATCACCAATATTCTCTTCAATGGATTTAATTATCTTGCTTGCTTGGTCAAAGTCTTCCATTCTATTTTTTAGTGGCAAATCCAAGTTGGGGTTGGTCAATGGCAAGAAGCTAAACCACCCTTAG
This sequence comes from Nymphaea thermarum, assembly GCA_011799765.1. NCBI lineage: Eukaryota > Viridiplantae > Streptophyta > Magnoliopsida > Nymphaeales > Nymphaeaceae > Nymphaea > Nymphaea thermarum. The sequence goes on along the minus strand of JAANDH010000182.1, from coordinate 54,843 downwards.
ATGATCCAAGATATGATGAATGCAAGTTCAAAAGACCATCTCATCATGTCGTGGCTCCTGATCAATTCAGTGGAACAAAGAATTGCTGATGGATTATTTTTCTTGGAGACATTCGAAGACATCATAACACAACCAAGGATTTCTGCATTGAGCCACAACATTACTCAAATTTATCAATTGTCACAAGAGATAATCGTTCTAAAAAAGGGAATGCATCTTCGAGTGAATATCTTGGCATATTTAAAAGGAATGTGGGACGAGCTTGACTCAAATGTCCCTCCCACCACGGGCCCCATGCAAACCTAGAAGATGGAGGAGCAAAAAAAAAAAAGCCAGAGCTTGCTAATGGATATGAGTGATAATGCATGAAATCGATTATGTCCTTAACATTATTTGTATGCATTTATCCAAAATTTTACAGTTTAAAACCCATATTTATGTTTCTCTACAAGGTAAGGGACATTGGTCCAATTTTCATCAATGCAAGGCTAAAATGAGGATTTTATGGACGATTTCATGTTTTGGAGCACTTTGAGGGAGATCCAGACCAAATCCACTTCTTCCAATTAATTTTAAACGTATTCAGACTCAAGCATTGATCTAAATATGGAGCGCCCAGATCCAGCGTGGAGCTTGTTGAAAGATTATAGATATCAACACTCCCAAGGAGGGTGTAGAGAGTAGATGCATTTCCATGGAATTTGTGAGACTAATTAAAATAATTTTTCTCCATAACATGTGTTTTGCAAATTGTGAAACTATGTGAAAAGAGGCAAACATATAGGGGATGGCCCCGTCCTTTGCCTCTTTTCCCAAATTTTCAGCAGACTTCTCCATGGTTCTTGCACCTACTAATTTCGTTTCGTCAATTCCAAAGGATCTTTTGGCCACTCTAGTAGTTTATCTTCACATTCTCATTATTCCACCTTTTGAATATTTTTTCCCTGGTGCCACCTAGTGTTTTTTTTTTCTTCTGCTTCTCATTTTTCTCAACTTTCTAATCCCTTTTTCTTGTGTTTCCCTCATAGTTAGTTCTTCTAGGTTTTCATGTTTTTAAATCTGTGGTTCGTGCTTGGAAACAAGCATCCCTAAGGCACATCCAACATTCTTGCACTTTATATTGTGTTTGGCAACCTTAGATATTAAATATGAGGTGATTTGTGATAAGAGGATCTTAAATCGCCATAATTTTAGATCAAGGATTCTTATCATAGATCTGAAATTCCTTGTTTGATGGCATCAGAATTACAGTTGGGGGATCTAAGGTCCACTATTTGTTACAAAATGAGGATCTTAAATTCAAATTTTCTTAACAATTGATTACATAGAAAATTGGATTGCAAGTAAACTATGTTTTTTCTGTAGGCAAAACTGTGATGCAATAACTACAATTACATCTTCAAAAGGTTAGAAACTTTTTGATAATTTTTAAATCTTTTTTAAGTTGAATTGGATAATTTATTTCTACCAATGAATGCATTTGATAGCCATTCCTATAGAAAACCCTTCAACAACTGTTGAGTTCTAGGGATAACAAAAAAACATTCTCCTTTAAAAAAATTAAAAAGGCAAAAAAACCAAAAGTAGAAAAAAAATGGTACAATGGCTACCAAACTATAAAATAGGCAACCAATTTTTTTGCCTTTGGATGACACCCCTAAATTCAAAACCTAGTATATATATTCCTACACATGCAAAACATACCTGAGCACAAACCTTTGCTATATCAAACCTAGAAGTTGTTTCTCTAAAGCCAACATTTGTTCAACAATTGGCTGCTAAGGTTCTTCTCACTTTGTTTATGCCTAATTGCACACTAACAATTTAACCGAGAATGGTTCTGAGCATTAGTCAATCCATGTATTTATCAAACTTGTGGTCAGTTGGCTGTAAGCCAATTGGACAATCAGCTAGTTTGTTTATAAATTTTTTTTTCAATTATTTTGGTAATAAGTTGTAGTGGTAAGATGGTAGCAAACTATCATGTAGATTCAAAACTGAATTTCAATCTGATGATGAATCAAAAAGTCAAGACAAATTAAAGCAAACCGAAAAACCTTATTTTTAAGAATAATTAGTCAAAAGATAACAACTTTCTACTGCTGCACCAGATAAAACACTACTACAAGGTCATAAGGACTTGATGTCTATTACAACCTGTAACAATCTCTTTTCAAACAAGTTCCAGATGATGAAGTAATGAAATATTTTGCCTTTGAAAAGCAGCTGAAAGGTGCAGTTATCCATCTAGCCAGTAACATGTGCATTTTCATAAATCCAAAAACCTGCAATTCATATTATATTATCGATGATCGAACAATAAACAAAAAATTATTATAATCAAAAGAAAAGAGATGCAAAATATTACTAATTTGTATATATTATTTCATAAAGTCATGCCACATTTGCTTTGTGATTTCATTTCTAAAACATATTGTTGCTACCACGAAGATGAAGCTGGTTACTATTTTCTTGATCCTCATCAATCTGTCTATAGTCCATCTTCATTGTCTCCAAATTGCATTGCTTCTGAGTTCATCTATAGTATAAAATTACGCAAATGTTGAAAAAACATTTTTTGCTTAAATATGAAAAGATATTGCAATTGATAATTTAGTATTGGAAAACATGATTTTAAAATACCAAATACACATTCCTGCTATGGTCCAAAGTGATGAATATCTATGGTTAAAAAACTATTGTTGTCTCTATATAAGTTTAGCTCCTGAAGCATTGAATTCAAAAAGATGATACCTATATCCTCAATGTAGAGTGATTAATCCCACTATGTTCCGATATTCACTATCAATAGTTGAATGATTATAAAATAGAACAAAAAATATAACAAACAATTGATTTGACAAGAAATACTATTATCTTTGGATATTATGAGCGAATATTCATTGTCATCAATAGCACTATGTAGAACTCTTTAATCAGTCAGAAGTTGATCCCTTCCAATCAGCAAATACATAATGAAATTTCATATCAAATTCTACCATGATCATCATATTTTGATTGCATACTTGGTTCATATTACAAAATCATCTTAACATTTCAAGTGGTACCCAAGTAGGAATATGAGTTCCATTATTTGCTCCCAAGCAATCCTATATAATAATAACATATAATGTTCAATATTATAATGACAATCAATATGTCGACAACCTACTACATTCATTATGAAAGACATAATGACACTATATTCATTCCATCTTACCTTAAAATATGCGTAGAAGCGAGAGTTACATCTAATTTTTGTTGGAGTTGTGTTCGCTGGAAACTAAATGTAGCATTTGCCTAGCTCACATATTGCATTCGAAACCAAACTGAAATACTTAATTATTGTTTGACTTGAATGCTAAAATGTATATTGTGTTGCTTGAGTAAGAAGGAATATTGTGACTTGATCTCAATAAGTTACATAGAGTTGTGTACATTTCTGCTTCCATGTGCAACAAGTCAAAAGAATTTTGATGATGTGCAAAAAAAGCAATCTTGAACAAAAGCACCACCTTGATTGAATAGAAACATGAACAATTTGCTTAGGTGGTCTTTCCCTCATCATATGTCCAATAAATGTTACCAAGATAACCATAGTAGTGAAAAGGATGATTCCTATTGCATCATCTTTTATCAAATAATTGTTAAATTATAAAAATAAAAGCACTAATTAACCAAATGTATATTTTAAAGCATACAAAAAACGATACAATTAAGGGTAATCTTATTCAAACAAATAACAATACATGAAATATTAACAATTAAACATATACAATAACTAAAGTAAAGCAAAAAGTTTCAGTTTATATTCTTTTACATGCAGCTATCACAAGATAGCATACAAACTAGTAGTTATATTGACGGCAGTACAGTTAAAATATAACATTTAATACATACAAGAAATGTGAGGTAAATTTCATGACATGTGGCTGTGTACAATGGCATGTGATATATACAAAATGGTCATCATGTGATACATACAAAATATAAACATCACATGTGGTAGGCATCAGATGTGATATTTGCAAACTCATGACACCCCTAGGGAATGCAAAATAGTTTTTCAATTGTTGCCCAATATCATTGAAGTTCCATATAAAATCATTCTACTATTGTGTCTTCGTTAATTTCCAAAAAAGATACCTGCATGCTATGAATTTAAGAACAAGTCTATTGCTCATACGTAAATGTGGCAATCAATTCCTTTCTTTTCCTCCATTTCCTTCAACAAATTTACACATTCATTACTTTATGTTTTGACTTCTTGACCATAGAATAAATTGATTCACCAATACCATCTAGTAGCTTCAGTATAGCTGGATCCATAGGTATGCACTTCAGTTTTTTCTCCTTTAGACCATCTTTCGAGTCTTATTTCTTTTATGGGATGTCATAAATGACTCTTCATCTTGAAAAATCATTTGAATCAAATTATATTTCATCTACAATGAAATCTAGGTCTACAATGATGAGGTTATTAATAGATGGATGACAGTGTGCATTGTTCTTTTCCATTTGTTGTAAAAGTTCTAAACATCTCTTGCAGCTCTTCAAGATACATCCAATATTTTGGTTCTTTAAGCTCCCTCTTCTCAGGGAACCTTTGTGAAAAAGGTAATTTCATATTTTTTTTATATAACATGTTATTTTTTGTGAATACACATAATATAATAATGTTAGACTAAATGATAAGAAGCATTCACCTTGATATACTCATTTCACACATTCTCTTCTATTGAAGGACACTTGTTGATATTGTCTCATCCAAAACTGCTTGTGTTCAACAAGTCCTTGGACATGCTTGAGCGGCCTTTCAAATATTTTACATGTTTTTTCAATTTATCAATTTCAAATTCTGGTCCAAATTTTGACAGCATTTTCCTTGCTATGTTGTTTCATCCTCGATATGTGAATCCACCTTTGATCTTTCTCCCTTTTATGTGAGTCTGGTCAAGCATTATTTGAACCAAATATTCATCATGGACAGCCAACCATATCAAATTTTTTTATTTTTCAGCTTTAGAAGAGTCCATATGTACATCATTGTCAACAAAAAAATGCCACAATCATAATTCATATTACAACTAGAAAATCTAATATAATGAATGCAAAGCAATGAAACCAACACCTGCTAAAAGTTGAATGAAAATACTTTTTAGGATGCAAATCCAAGTATCCACATTGTTTTTGAAAACTCAATAGGAAGCAAGAGGTATGTATTTGTTAATATCACAACAAAATCATTTGAGAAAAAACTTTATAAACTATAGGCTTAGCTGGTGATGGATCTGAATGCTTCACTATTTAATCAAATGTCAAATGGCCAAGCAAAATTTTATGCTCTCTGATAGATTCATAATGAGCAAACCAACAAACCCAATATACCCAACAAGAAGACGAAGACAACAGTACTCACTTAGGCAAAAGCAGATAGTTTAAAGAAATAAATTTAATGCAAATGTTTGAAAACCATGGCTACTATTATGCCCAAAAGATGATCAAGCATAGGGGGATAGACAAAAGAAGATCAAGCATAAGGAGAACGGGGTGATGATATGTTTCTATTGGGAGGACTTGTAAGTTCTTCATATGAGAGAGAGAGAGAGAGAGAGAGAGAGAGAGAGAGAGAGAGAGAGAGAGAGAGAGAGAGAGAGCGTACCTTGTCATTGCACAAGAGCAAGAAGTTTACCATGGCTTGGGTGAAAGATGGAAAGAACGGAGAGGAACAAGGGATGTGCAATGAGATGAAAACTACAATGAAAGGAATTCCACATTCTTTCACACCATGGCTTTTTATGCAGATCTTAGATTCATGCGATGAAGTCTGCCCATCTTCCCCTATGGACCTTAGATCCATGGATTTTGCAAGGAGTGCATATTGCAAAACCATGATCTGTGATTCAATATTTGAAAAAAGGTTGGATCTTAAGATCCACCCTGAAATCTCCAATCTAAGCTATCAAACACAACTTAAGGGGTGGCATCTCCTTTTTCTACATCTTGGCGCTTTAGACTCAAAATCCAACCTTGGAGCTCTATTTGAAATCTTTAGATAGTCAAAATGCAATAGTAAACAAAGGAAGCATAACTGAGAATGCCAAATAACTTGATTCAAATAGAGCTGACCAGCATTCCCTTAGTCCCAGATGACAGCTCCGTCCATGCCAAAGAGAGTGATAGTCCTAGTTCTATTTAGCAAGTCACGGGGTATAGGTGGTGAGGGAGCTCAATGCAAAGTGCACATGAACAAAGTTTCCATGGAAGTTGACTTAGCATAGGGCAGACCCCAAATTTGGATCTCAAAAGAAGAGTATGTGAGAATAGTAAAGCCATTCCAGTGGGCAGCTGTGGCGTGCTTCATCAGAATGTCAACTAAGTTGTGTTGATTCAACTTTATTTTCAATGTATTGCAATGCATAGATTGTGTGATGGGAAGGTCTCCCCTAGATTTACCACCCTTTGTAAGGGGGACTTCCCCGTATCAAAGTTGTGGATGAATATGAATTGGAAGTAGTCCTACAAAAATAAATGTGGGTTGTTGGGTACAAAATCTTGGTAGCATATAGATGGAAGATTGCTACTTCAATGTGCTGGAATGCAGAGGTGGAAGCACCTCTTTGGGTACAAATGCCTAGCTTGGACCCCATCAAATGGAACACCAAAATTTTTGGTAGCTGGTAGCCTGAAAATGAATTTGATTGATGTTGATTTTCCGATTAAAGGTGTCCTCCAGAATGGGTTTGCTAGCATCTGTTTAGATCTATCAATGAAAGCACAATTTAATCTAGTGCTAGAGCTCATTGAGGGAGATGAGTGTATAGTTCAGATAGTAATATATGAAGGTCATCTAAGGTTTTGTAGACATATAGATTACATTGTCATGTGTCAGAAGTGTGCCCCAAAGCTGATGCAAAAGTAGAAACTATGCTTCCTAGCAAAACAGATCAAGAAGTTGCTTGAAAGGGGGAAAAGAATTGGGAAACCAAACCAATAACTCTCAATTAACAACACAATCAAGTATAATGTGCTGGCTACAGAGGATGGTGTAGACCGGCCGAACACCTCTACTGGAAAGGGTGACAGTGAGGACCCCATGGTCATGGAAACACCTTGGTCTTCCATTGTTAGAAAAAAGAAAGCAGCTCAGGTAAATCGAAAGGCAGGAAATCAAAATCTCACTCGCTGGAATGGGGGTTGCAGACTTCGGTGGAAGGCAGGGTTGCAGACAAATTCCTAGTGCACTTCTTCCTCCTAAGTTTGGGTTTAAAGAAAAAGAGCTGGTGCATAATTTGTATGATAGAGAAATGAAATGGATCAGCAGAATCTGGGGAAGACACAAAGGCTTTCAACATGCAAGAAGAGGTGTCAACTGTGGCTATCTAAGCCACTATACTTTATGGTATGCTCAATTCTCTAATAGTTGTTATAGGATCCATTCATGGATCTCCGGCCATAGGTCATTGCCCATGCCACATTCATGCCCAAAAAAACAATTAATGCATGCAAATGATATGTAGCAATCAATAGATACATCTCAAGCAACATATATATGGAATTCAATTGAATACTACAATGATGAAAATAAAAATGTATTAGCTAGCTTATATAGGTAATAGGCCACCTATGTGACCCACACTCGACCTTGGAAGGCACCACTAGCACTGCTCATTTTCACCCATTTTAGGTTTCAAGGTTTTGCTCAATATATTTGGTCAAGAGTCAATGTGTCGTTGTGTACTAGTAAACACCAGTTCACCAATGGGTTCATGTGTATGAATTTCTTGTGTGTCTTATCACTCAATTTATCATTACTAGCACCATGCCTGTGATTATGTCAGTTTCAGGTGATTCTGCTAAGCCTGTATTTCTGAGTGAGGCATGTGTGCTGCAGAGGAGTATTCAATATCTCTGTGTATTCTAATGGGGAAGTTCTAATGTAATTAGTGTCATACTTATTTTTAGCTGGTGATAAATTAGCTGGTTAATGACCTATATCTACCTTAAATGATTCATCACTATTTCTGGACTCTCTTATTGGAGTCTATTTCTATCATCATAGCCACACACCACGGGGATGGTCGCTCAAAACCCTAGTCCGATCGCTTAAACCTACGAGCTTGGGGTGAGGGGTAAATAGACCGAGTTCACATGTTTAAACAATTTGGGTACATGCCTACATGGTCTAGACCAGGCCCCATCCTTGGCCAGCCTGGCACGGGCGACCCTCACCAGGCAAGATCTGGCCTCGCTGGGTCAAGCTGGACTTGGGCATGGCCTGGCTTCGGCTGACCCCCAACCTGCTGACCAAGTTGCCAAATCCAGTGATTTGGCCTAGGCGCTGCATCTAAGCACAAGAACACCAAAATTAAGAAACTTTACCCATCCTTGAGGCCATGCAAGGATTTTTTGTACAACAAACGTTGAACTGACTTGATTGTACCAGTTCTAGTTTCAGAAATTCAAGATGCACATAAGTTGCATCAATACCACAAAAGCCAAATCATGTGTCATACTCACCAAATTCACTTTTAAGGGGGTAAAAATGAGATAACCTTATTTTTATTACTGAAAAGTTGTCAAAATTGAACCATACCTTGCAGGATGAAACATCTAGCTCCTTCACCCAGAGTCCCTATGTTCTCACAGCTCTGTACGAGCATTCGCCCCAACAACACACAAGGTTTTCTTTTTTCTCCTTTCTCCTCTCTCTCTCTCCCCCTTTCAAGCCAGGTTTGTCATCCACATGACGTGGCACCCTTATATATATATACATATATAGATTCCTTGAGTGTGGGTTGGGGCCTACCAAGGTTGGGTGTCGCCATCTCTGTGGCACCTCCTAGTTGTGTTTAGCTATAGTTAGATAACTCCAGTTAATTTAACTCAAGTATTAAGTTAAATTAAGTTTTAGCTTAGGCATGTTAATCTGAGCTTAATTTAGTTAACTCATTAACAAGTTGATTAACAATTCTAGTCCATCATTAGCAAGTAATTAATGGAACTTAATAATGATTAAGGGACTTTAATTCTGATTAAATTTCCCTAATTCGTCAACCCTTGGACTTCACCGACATCTACATCTATGAAATCGCCTAATTATCATATTGCACTAGCCGTTTGAGCCAATGTCTTCCATGTCCCTCACATTGGACTGGAGTTTTACTAGTCATAAGATGCCCATTTTGTGTCTAGACTGAGGCATCAGAAAGCTAAGACTAGGTTGTATTCGGAGTGCTTAGGCTAAAGGTTAAACAATAAATTCAAATGGAGCACAAGTAAAATAGATTCCAAGTGTTAAAATCTCTGAAGAATCCCATAAAGACCAAAATTGGTGTGCTAGAAACACATATAATCTTGACTTTGCACATTAAGCTTTTGATGTAATATATGTGGGGTCCATTGCTCAAACAACACATACTGACTGTCTTATAAATCCATTCATTTACAATATTTTGCACTTTTTTCTATTGAGGGAAGCATATCTTGGTTTGGCTTGTACATTTTCCCAATTTATAGCATTGTTTATTTCTTTGTTTTTCTCTATAGTGGATTTTTTCATTTGTTGAAGATTTTGTAAATTTCCATTGAGCTGCTAATCAACAGGATTCACGAATAGATACATTTCTCGTTGCTGTGAAAATTTATCCTTAAGAATATGGATCAATCTTGTAATCAATGCCTATCATCTTCTAAGGCTTGATTTTTTCATTCTTTTCCATGTGGTTTATTTCACATGATCCAAATTCATTTTGTAACTTATCTGGCCTATATTTTATAAAATTTTATGAAATCAACCTTATATTTGAAATGAATTTTCAGTTCTTTCCTTGGGTGAAGTTTTCCACTAGTTTTAGGAAGAAATACTTTTGAAGATGATGATTAATTGAAGATATGAAGAACTATGGTTAGGTTTTTGTCTTTTCTTTTCTGAGGAGTTTTCCATTGTGTTGTTTTGAAGACCTTAATTTCTATTTTAGGAATGCATGAGTTAAGTGAAAAAATGACTAATCATTGTTACTCATGGAACTAGATCTATAGGATGCCATGAGTTTCACAGCTTCATGCTAGAAGACCGAATCAAAGATTCACGGAGGACATAGGTTTGATTTAGTATTTACCTTGGCTTTCTGGTTCTTGTTTGGTACACCTTAGCATAATATCTTCACATATACACATGGAGTAGGCCTCAAAATATGTGGAAACAAAGGAGAGTATATGCACTTTTCTAGTTAGTTATATGCTCACACATGCACTTAGGCATTACATTTTCTCTTTTCATACTTGAAATATTATATGGTCGCATATGCACATGGAATTGGCCTCAAAATACATGGAGTTGAAGGAGAGTATAAACAACTATTAGATTAGTTCCATGCTGACAAGAGTACTTAGACATTAGATTTTTTTCTTTTTGTAGTTGAAATCCTCAGCATCAAGTTGCCTTACATTGGTCAATGTTTCTAATTTTATGCTTTAATGTGATTTCCCCCTGCTATACATTCTACCTGTTTTCTTGTCATGGTCTTTCCCTTGTTCTTTAGCAGATTATTAATAACATGCTTGGAATATGATCATTTCAAATGCATGGTCATCTGCACTACATGTGATGGTAATAATATAGTTTTGTTCATTCATGTTTCGTGCTTTTGTTTTTAACATCTCACATGTCCATGGACTCCTAGCCATTGAGATGCATCAAATAAAATGAGAACTTTACATGTTCATGTCTTTTAGTCTCTGAGATGCATCAAATACAATAAGAATTTATGTACTTGATAGGTAGTTTATAGATCTAATGTTTGACAGTGTAGAAACCACACATCAACCACTTTAGCTTTTGAAAACACAATAAACAAATTACCATGATTATCTTCTTGTTCTTCAGCATAAAAGTTAAGGAATAATCATTTTCAAGCAATAGACCACACTCTACAAATTATAAGATAAAACGGATATGTCAAAACATCATTGATTTGTTTTCTACTGCCGTATGTAAAATTAGCTTCAATAGTTTTTTTGTCTTCACTCTACACTTGCTTGTTATTTTCAAATCATATAGACAACTTCACAGACTCATTAATATGATGGAAGAGGTTCTTTTCACTTACCATGTAGTTGCAATATCCACTGTATAAAAACCATACATGATTGAAATTAGCTTATGGTTGGGTAAAAAAAACCAACTTACCATGATTACCTTCTTCTTGTTCTCCAATAACATTAGCTTGTTTTTTTGTTTCAGCATGCCTATAATTTTTGCAAAAAACAACACTCTTTGTCCTTTGACATTTGATTGCTTCTATTGTCAAGATCCTGCCGGCTACCACAAATCTCTCACAGCCATGACCACAACCATGATATCCACTTCTGCCCTTTCTTCTACCAACATACTTGCTATTTGGCATATCTTCGCCATCTTTTTGCTTGTTAGAAATTTTTGCCTTAGCTTGCAATGCATACTCCATAGTTTTTTCAATAGATTGTTCAACCTGGTTTTATGTACTAAAAGAGAACTCATCTATTCATTAATAAAATAAGCACTCATATCATTAGGTTCTTTTGTAGCAGTTACAATATGATCAAACTTTGACGGTAAGCTTCGTAGTTCGCATTTGGCTATGCACACAAAACACTATTTTGGAGGCAAAATGTCATCCTTCTGCCTTCAACACAACGTTTTGTGTGCGTTTGGCTACACATGAAACTTACAAACCCAATTTTGTTAGCAGAAGCCGGTGGTTGGGGGGTCTTTTTTTAGAGAAAACAGTGTTTTAGGCTATGGTTAATGATTTTGGGCTCTACTGCATGGTGCTTCATCCGACAACCTTTCGGCGACCTCTCTATCTCTCTCTCACTTACTCTTTTCTCTCTTTCACTCACTTTGTTTGTTGGGCAAGAAGGGGGATGAATGACAATGCTGTTTTTTATTGTTCATTAAGCTTAGGCATGTCTTCTATTGATGTCAACTAATTTTTAGATAGTGTAGCTGAAAGAAAATAATGTGAGTTGATGTTTGGTTTTTTCTCGGGATTTTTTTTCTTTCCAAAATGTGGTTCTTCTCAGGATATTAACTTCGAGTAGTAGTTGTGTTTCTATATTGAGAGTCAGGCCACACTAGGAGGCAAGATAAATTGGGGGGCAAGATTGATTGTGTACAATGGGTATGTCATAGATGGGCTCATGAAGATGAAATTTCATGTAACCGAATGGAACAATACCTGACATTTTGGTTGTGCTAAAGCATAGATATGTTAGTGTGTAGATCTCGTGGATCCCTTCAACCACATTTTTTCATTTTCACTTTTAAACCTATATGTAGGGCTGGTCAACGAGTCGAGCTATCGTTTAACTCAACTCGTATGTTTAAACAAGCTGTTGATTTAGTTAAACGAGTCGAGCTCGAGCTGACGAGCCGACTCGTTTATTTAATCAAGTCGAGTTCGAGTTTATGTGAGGGAACTCGTTAAACTCGAATCGACTCGATTATTAATGAACCGGTTTCTTTAAAACCGGTTCAAGATGAAGATCAAAAAGCGCCAAAGGGAAAAATGTTAGGGTTTCATCCTTTTTTCATTTTCGCGCTCTCTCCTCTCTGACTCTCCCTCCCTCTCTCGCCGACTCCAGTCGCCTGAAGTCTGACGGTCTCTTCATCTCTGACGGTCTGGTAGTCTCCGACGTCTGGGAGTCTCCGACGGTCTCTCCATCTCCACGGTCTCACGGCTGTTTCGTTCCCCCGACCTGTAAGCGAGTATTCTTTTGAGTTTTGAGTTAGTCCTGCTCGTTAGGTTTTCCTCTGTTTTTCTTGCTTTCTCTTGAAACTTGGAGAAAATTTGTCAGGAGCCTTGTGAAGTCTCTGGAGTTGGCGAGAAATTTGTTAAGATATCGGCAGGCTATTGCCATTCTGCTGCAATCACAGGTTTGACTTACCTACCTCTCTCTCTCTCTCAACTAAGTCTAGGTACGATTTTCTTTCTTTAATTTTGGAAGGCTTCTAGTTTTCTTCCGTTTAAATTCCTGATTATTCGTGTCTGCTCATTAATGGCTCTAGACTCTAAAGCTTGCATTGTATACTTCAGTTCCTCTTCTTTTGTTTTCCTTTTATATTTATGACATTGGGTACGATATAGTTTTTACATGTCTTCTCAATTCTCTGAATGAACAAGGAGCTATCTGGTCTGTGCTTTAGTTTCTGTGATTTTGTGGGATTAAATAATGAATTATCTAACCTTTTTGGATGGTCACCCTCTACTCGAATGAATTGCTTAATGACTATTCCTAGATCTTTTTGCTCTGAGTGCTCCACCGTGAAGAAGATCTTTTTGCAAGATCTTGGGCGCTCGCATACGTGTCCCTTGACGATAGCAACTATGGTTTTCTGCGAATTAATCGGCAGTAGATGTTTTCTTGATCGTCATGATATAAAAAAGGAATCATATGGTTGATTATCGTCTGACTGCATAGCTTTGCTCTGTTCTTGTTTCACTTTATGTTGCTTCTTTTCTTTTTTCAGCTCTTTTCCTTTTTTATTTGTTTGCCATTGTTGTCGTTCCTAGAATCCCTCTTGAAATCTAGCATGTTCTTGAAATCTTTATGTTGATGAACTATGAAATCTGTTTTCCCTAGCCTGCCCATTTTTCATTGTTTGACCCGGGGCACCGTTGAACTCAGTAGATATAGACGTAGCCAAAAAGCCAATACTTGTAAGTTTAAGCTGTTATTTCTATTAGGAACGTGACTTTGTTCCCCCTTTATTGATCAATCATAATAGGCAACAACATGATGGCAAGCTCAAGCTATGATCTCTTTCATGCAGCATTGCTTGTGTGCATTTTAATTGATGGATTATGTAATATGTGTGTTGATGAGTAGTTTCTTTTCATGTTCAAATAGGAGAATAGCTTGAGCAGGAGGGAAAATTACTAGTTTGAAGAATGACAAATTTAGGAAGCTTGAGCATTAATAAGGGCAAACAAGTATGTGATTCGAGACCGAGTTCAGATGATGTCCAAATCGGAGTACATTCCTCTAATGAAACTCCTATAGATTCGCAAGATCCTGACTATGAAGGGGTTTCAATAGATGCTCATGATGAACGTATAAGTGGTGCAAAAAGGTCAAGGTCAAAGACTTCTACAGTATGGAATGATTTTGACGAGGTTGTTATAAATGGTATCAAAAAAGGAAAATGTAAGTACTGCAGTGCATTATTTTCGATAAGTGGAGGAGGCTCTACATCATCAATGAGAAGACACAAATGTTTGACACGTTTTGCTAACAAAAAGCAAATGACTTTAAGTTTTAAATATGCGAATACTTCAAATGTCACGAAGAAGCTTATGGAAATGGGTTCCAACATTGATGCTCCAACAATAAGAGAGTTAATTGCAAAACTAGTGGCAACCGGAGAGTACGCTTTTTCCATAGTTGATAATTGTTGGTTTAGGTTCATTCTTAGGCTTGGTTTTCCTAATTGGGTGCCAGTTTCAAGATCGTCAGTTAAGAGAGATGTCATGAAATTATATGAAGAAGAAAAGAAGAAATTGCTTCTTGTCTTCAAGGGTGTCGAGAAGATTGCTTTGACTACAGATATGTGGACATCAAACCAACAACTTGGATATATGGCATTAACAGCACATTACATTGATAAAGATTGGAATATGCAACATCGAATCATCAACTTTACCGAAGTTGAGCCACCTCATACTGGGTTAGTTTTAGCAAATGCAATTGCTAAGCATCTTGCAGAGTGGGAGATTAAAAAGAAAATAATATCTATTACAGTTGACAACGCTTCATCAAATGATGTTCTTGTCAGAAAATTAAAAGAAAACATGGAAAAGAGCGGCATCAACTTGTATCATGGAGGTAAATTTTTTCATGTGCGATGTTGTGCACATATTTTGAATATAATGGTACAAGATGGGTTGAGTGCCATTAAAGATGAAATCATTAGCATTAGAGAGGCAGTTAAATATTTAAAAGTGTCACCTTCTAGACTCCATGGTTTTGTAGCTGCAGCTAGAGAGTTGGATCTTTCAACGTCAAAGAAGTTAATGTTAGATGTACCAACTCGATGGAATTCAACATATTTTATGTTGGTAAGAGCTCTTTTATATAAAGATGCTTTTGCAAGATATAGCATGGAAGACCCAGGTTTGGTATGGTTGCTTGGTCCCGAGGATTGAGAAAAAATTGCAGCGATATGTGATTTTCTTAAAGTTTTTTATTCAGTGTCGACCCTATTTTCTGGGTCATCTTATGCAACAGCCAACTTATATTTTCTTGAAATTTGGAGAGTTCAAGCAATATTGCAGGAAAAAATTGAAAATGAAGATGGGTTTATGAAGGCAATGGCAGCGAAAATGAAGGAGAAATGTGATAAATATTGGAAATCCTGTAACTTGATAATGATTATTGCATCCATATTAAATCCACGCGTGAAACTCACATTATCAGAATATGTCTTTTCAAGAATTTACCGTTCAAGAGAAGAAAGGGAAGAACAAATGCAAATGATAAAACAATCTTTACAAGATGTATATCAAAGTTACATTCAAAGAAACGAAGTGGACACCAATATTTCGACTGCATCAACTAATTCCTCTAGTATTGAAAGTGGAGAGAGTGGAATAAATATATTTTTTAACTTGTTAGGTAAAGCTGAGAATGTTTCTTTTCAGGTCACCAAATCTGAGATAGACACATATTTGGATGACGGATTGATTAAGCATGATAATAATGGTGTCTTAACGGCCCAAATTTTTCCACATCAAAATTGAAGCAATGTGAAAATTTCACAAAAGAATTGTGAAAATTTGCAATTTCAAAGCCAATTTTGAATCTAAAGAACAATTTAGATTCAAATCATGAATTTGACTCGTGATACTAATCCCAATGCAGGATTACGAGTCCATCCGATTACAAATGTCATTTGACATCCAAATCCAATTATAATTGTAATTTGAAATCCAAATTCAATTACAAATGTCATTTGACATCCAAATCTAATTACAATTGTAATTTGAAATCCAAATTCGATTACAAATGTCATTTGAAACCCAAATTCAATTGCAAAATGCAAATTTTGACTTAGATCCAATAATTGGACCTAATTAGGTCTGGAATGCTACGTGAGACCCACTTGTGGGCCCCACCTAGCCCGTGTGGTCAAGAGCCCCCCCCAGGGGTCACACCACATTTAAATAAATAAATAAACAAATAAATAAATGTTTTCTCCCAAATAAATGAAAAAAATCATTTTTAAGGAGAAATAAATGATATCATAACTAAAAACCTAGGAAAAGAGAAACATTTATGCATCTTTCTCTTCTTTAACTAGGTCTTATTTAAAGAGTTTTCAATCTTCGAAAAGTAATAACTAGGCTGATCAAACCCAGTTAGTCCAAGTAGGTTCGACCCTAGTGCACCCAAATCTTAGCTAGGCTCAGTCAACATGAGCTCAGCTTGGTCAAAAAGTAGGTCTGTCTCATGATCCAATTAATGGACGAAAATAGACTTTGACCGAACCAAACCCACTTTGACTAAACTTAGTCAAAGTACAATTTAGCTCAATTAAGAGCTTTCTTGACCCAAATTTATCAAATTACCTCAAACAAAGTCGAACTACTCGCAAATGAGCTTTGACTTTGGTCAATTGGTCGAAATTGATCAATTTGGACAATTTTGCCCTTCTGCGGCCAAATTGAGATTAAAAAGCCTAAATTGGTTTATCAAAGGCAAATAAACATTTGAATTTGTCAAATGCATGAATCAAATACCAAATTTAAATTGAATTTCTCAAATGAAAGTTTGATTCAGTCGAAATCCATTTTAAGTCAGGTTTTGGACGAAAATACCCTTTTCGAACCAAATTTGATGAAATTTTCGAATTTTATTAAAATTTAAATTAAATTATCATAATTCAATATCATTTGGAGCTTATTAACTAGGTTTTAACCTAACAATCTCGATTTTAAACAAAAAAAATAAAAAGCACAAAATAAGAAAAAACCCTGTGCAAGGACATTTTCGTCCAAATTTTTGGTCAAAGTTGGTCAGCTAGGTCTGAACCAAGTTGACCAAACCTAACCCAGCTCACCTAGCTCATGTAATTGAGATAAGGATGAGTAAATAGAGTCATTAAAACTCATTTAACTCATTTTTCATCTCCCTAAGCCTTGGTTAATCTTCCAAGGGAAATTTAAGGAGGTGGTTGAACCCACCTCCTCCTCTATATAAACCTCACCTTGGCCACCAAGGGGAGGACGAATTTTGAAGCATTCTATCAAGTTGCTGCAGCCAAGGAGCTAGGAGGGAGAAGCCAAGGAAGAGAGGAGAGGTTCGTCCAAGCCCTATTCCCCATTTCTTCCATTTTCTTCCTCATTTTCCTCTATTCTCCCCATTGATCTTGCTAAGTTAGGGTGCTTAAGTGAACCCTTACTTAGGATTTTCGTGGTGAGAAGCCTTCTTTCCTATTATAAATTCCAGCAAACAAGCTATTCTACTTCTAGCTTTGCTAAGCTCGAATCCACGGTTGGATTCTTGCTTAAGATTGCTCGATCTAGAAATCAAGTGAAGACGAATGACAAACATCAAGACCGACCGCAAGGTAGGTGATTTTTAACTCACTTCTCTTCTACTTTAGCTTCTTATTGATTTATTTTAATTCCAGCAACTCGTGGGTGGGTTTACTTTCATTTGCTTATGGCTGGGAATGATGTCCAGCTAAGGGAGACCTACGTTTCAATGTACATGTTAATGCATAATGCATGCATACGTCGGTTTTCTTAAATATGAACCCACTTATCCAATTTTGAAATGGGCCCCAAGGCCACGTCCCTTTCAAAACAACCAACTTAAAACTTTATTTTGAACTCCCCACCATGAGAGAATCCTACGGTGAGAGAGTGAACTTGCTGCAATATATATATGATGAAAAGCCTATTAAGGATGGATGCATTCTCATGAATGTAATCCACCTTTGCATGGCGAAATTAAGGATGAACTAGCTTGAGCATCTATTTATCCCTATCTATTTAAAGTTATTTTGTTTCATGCTTTATTTAAAGGGTCGTAGGTGAGATTTGAAACAAGTTTTCAATCTTCCCACGTAAAAGAACCCAGCCATGAATCTTCATGATTCGTGAGTTATGTGGTCCCTTCATCAAATTTCATTTTGAAGAATAAAGTATGCATATGTATACATTGTTATATATATACATATATGTGTTCAATCTCTTGTTAAAAATTGCATTCCTCTCTTAAAATCAGGTTGGAACATATTTCCAAACTAGTTTTTAAGAAAATGGATCATTTTTATTGATTTCCATAGTATAAAACTATGAGATCATTTTCATTTCATTTTAAAATTTCCTTGATTTCAGAAACCCATACATACGATGTATGTTAGATGTTGAAATCAGACCATGTTTCATAGGAATTGGTTTAAGCATGTCAAAGTTTATATATTTGAAATGCCAACTATCCTAAAATCATCCAAAGAAGTTGACGATTTCATTACTACCAAATCTGAAATTTGAATCTATTTGAAAGACTTGTCGTTTCCATCTAAGAAACAAGATATTTATTGGAACCAATCTCCACAATTTTCAGCTATTTAAATCAACACAAGGTCTGATTTTCAGCTATTTTGAGACAAAAGTGGATGTCATCCACGTCTGCCATCCATTTCAAAGATTGAACTTGACATCATTTATATATTTTCATCATTTTGATAATTTTATGTCAAGCCTCAAGCTTATCGACTACATCTCTAATTCATGTGCTTAATCATATAATGAGCACATATAGAGAAAGTCCTACATTTTAATCAATCTTCATGCATAGATTGTATGGCATGCAATATGAACTTTGAGAGATTATGAGAGAGTGAAGAATGTATGTTTTATATGAATGAACTTTGAGGGATTATGAGAGAGAGAAGAATGAATGTTTCATATAGTTTCCATTCTCGTTTCATGCATTCACTTTCACTCGAAATCAATAGCACCACATGCACATTCTCAAGAAATTAAGTGATTCAAATTTGAGTTGCAAAAAGTGACCAAGTCATATTGCAACGAGAATTTGTAAACTTCACTTAATTTCAAAAGAAAACACAAGCATTCGTAATATTTTGGCCAATGTGCATTTGGAAAACAACATGTTTTTGAACAATTTGGAATCTATGATTTGACAAAAGAAGCATTCAAAAATCAATTTCCTTTGCTAAGGAAACTTAGCTATCTTCCAAAGTTGATCATAATTTCAACTCATGAATCATCTAGAGTTCACAACAAAGAACTCAATTTCAATCTTCAAAATCCTCAAGATTATGTATTTCAAATCGAATGGTATAAAAACATAGGTTTTGAACCAATTTGAAAATCCTCCAATCATCAAAATGAGTTCAAATCACTTGTTCAAAATGAATTTTGGTTCTTAAATCCAAAACCTCAATGCACAAGCATATAGGATTTGCATCAATAACTTGTACATGATCCACATGATCCTAGTCCTTGGTCTAATTACCCCTGTTAAAGGCGGCAAGAACGGTTGGACCTCGTACCGATGGGCGGATCCCTTCTCTTGAAAAATTTTCCTCAAAACCTCAATTTTAAAAGAATTTTGTTGACTCGCATGTCGACCCCGTTTGAAAAAGGGGTGGGGTGCGAACATGGTGATGCTTTTTCTTTAAATATTTTGCAATGGTGGAAGGATAAGGAATCTAAGTATTGAATTCTTTCACAAATGGCACGTGATTTGTTGTCAATTCCAATAACTTCTGTTGCTTCAGAAAAAGCTTTCAGTACAGGAGGTCGAATTGTTAATGATAGTCGTAGTTCATTGGTGCCAAAAACAGTTGAAACTTTGGTTTGTTTGGGTAATT
Organism: Nymphaea thermarum; assembly: GCA_011799765.1. Classification (NCBI taxonomy): domain Eukaryota; kingdom Viridiplantae; phylum Streptophyta; class Magnoliopsida; order Nymphaeales; family Nymphaeaceae; genus Nymphaea; species Nymphaea thermarum. The sequence continues at coordinate 34,952 of JAANDH010000182.1, read as the reverse complement.
GGGTAAAGAATGATGGTGATCCAATGCATGAAGTTGTAACACAAGTAAGTATATTTTGAATAAATTGTATTCATTAAATATTTGTGAATCATTTGTTAATTGACTATATGGAGTGCTGTTTCAGGTTGAGGATGAATCAAGTAAATATATATCATTAGAATGATTCAAGTTGCCTCTTGGTAATGCTTTTTTTTTTTTTTTTTGGTTTTCTTTTTTTTCTTGATCTAATGTGATTCTAGTGTCTGTTTCATTTGCTTATTTTTCTAGTGTCTGTTTCAGATGGAAAACTTCTTGATGGTGGAGTTAAGCTATTAAAGGAAGTTCGCAGTGGGGTATGTTAATAGTAGGAAGATTATGTAATGAAAGATTATGTTATGTCATGGCAACAAACATGTTAATAGCAACAAACATTTTTTTTTTTTATGTAATGGAAGATTATGTAGTACTTGCTTCAAAAGGGTATGTTAATCGAGCCTTAAACGAGCTCCAAAATTATCTAGTTTGTTAATGTTTGTAAGTTCTATGGCATGGGTGCCTTTGTTTGGTTCCCTTCTTCAATGTAATTCATGTTTGTATAGTATACTATATATATACTATATACACCCATATACATCTTTTCCACAGCCATGAAAAGAATGGGAAGCTCACGCTCTTTGGGAGGCTTGCTCCCTGTCTGTCCAAATTCAGGTTGGTAGGTTTTCCGTTTGTTGCTTCTGTTTTCTTTCCCATAATGTTCAATTTAAGTTCCTTGTAGGTGAGATGAATTCTTCAAGCTGGTTTGACATGGACATAATGTTCTAGCTTGAAGCACATATTGGTACTCAGCAAGTCTTCCCAGTTCCTCCAACTCAGCTATTTCAAACTTCAGCTATTCTGATTTTCATTTATTATGTTTGAAGTTGAATATGTTCTGGTAGTAATGGAGGAGTAATATTCATCTACAACCTATGATTTTTAAGATGTCTTGCTAGTAGACCATTTTTAAGAGTCTGTGTTGCTTCTTGTCGATGTACATTTTTAAGAGTCCTGATTTATATGGTCAACAGGTCAAGGAATAATCCAGTTAGTGGTAGGCAAGTCTAATTGTTTTTTTACAATGGGGAAAAGTTAAAATTGATGGTAGGCAAGTCTGTAGTTTTTAAGCTGTCTGGTGCAAACATGAAGAGACTATCTATGGTTGTGCAAGATGGCAGATGTTTAACTGGCCATGTTGATCCTTCAGAGGTTCTTGCTTCTTTATGTTATGATAAAGCTAAGCAGAATTATGCAGGTGAAGCATCAGCAGCGTTTTCATTATTCAGCTCTAAAGACAAGCAAAGTAAAAAAGTCAGCTTGTGCCTAACTGCTGAGGATTTTGAAGGCTATCTTGTTGTGTTCCTAAAAGTCAGCTTGTGCCTAACTGCTGAGGATTTTGAAGGCTATCTTGTTGTGTTCCTAACTGTGAAAAAGAAGCTATCGCCGTAGCAGCAGCAAGGGAAAAGGGAACAACAGTGTTGCTTTGTACTTCACTCACCTATCTGTGTTTGAGGTTTCAAGTCAATGTCAGGATTTGTTTTCTTAAGAAATCATGCAAAGCAACTTCCTTCCCAGTCATCTTCATTCATTATTCCTGTAATCATGTGAAATGTGTTCCACTTCTGCTGCATTTACTTGAGTAGCTTTACACCAGCAAGGGTATCATATGCAATCTATAAGCAATCTACTTCATGGAAATTGTTGTGACAGCTTGGTTCTTTGTGAAGGAGAACACTTGTGACTAGGAAAGTTAGTGCTAGCCGTGGTGCTGCTTTAGTTCCTGATGAGGTGTTTCATAGAGCTAAAGGTGCACAGTTGTGCAATACACAGGCATACCATTGCACTCCTGCTTTTTTTGCCGACTCTTTTCTCCTTAATAAGTTCTCTTCTGAGGTGATCGTAGATAGGTCTCCAGTTCCACTTCCACCAACTGCAAGAGTTGTAGGCGAGAGACACAGTATCAGTTACACTGTGAAACAAGTTAAATGATTGATTTGGACATTTTTGTTTACAATATTTACAATATATGCTTCTTATTGTTGGTAGCATGTCGTGGAACATGATACAATTTTTATCATCATTTTTATCACATTATTATCTAGTTTCTTGTTATGTTTGATGCAATAGCATGATGCAGTGGCGTGCTTAGTAATTCCAGCTCTGTCATCGGTGAAGTGGTGGGTCTGAGAAATTTGTTGCTTAGAATCTACTTAATTATGGATGTCTCATAAGCACAACTCAAACTCAAACATTAAACGAGTTAAACGAGTCGAGCTCGACTCGAAAATGTTAAACAAGTTAAACGAGTCGAGCTCGAGCTCGAGCTCGTGTTAGGGAACTCAACTCGAGTTCGAGCTCGAGCCCGAGCCCTTTGAGCCGAGTCGAGTTCGAGCTGGGCAAACTCGGCTCGTGTGCAGCCCTACCTATATATATATATATATATATATATATATATATATATATATATATATATATATATATATTTTTAAACTGCTTTGAGACTGTTGTATTAAAAATTTGCAACGAAGGCTTCAAACAAAAATGTCCAGTTTCAAATGGTCAAGGATTTCTCATTTTGAGCTTTTTGAGATGAACATGTTATGGAATGATTCCCTTAGAGAAAATGCAAGCAATATCTTGCACTTTCATGTACATGGAGAGTTTCTTAAATGATTGAACAAGGAAAAAAAATTAGAGAATATACAAAATTATAAGCTTATGTGTAGCGCTTCGGCAAAAAAAAAATCGAAGACTACATGTGTATACAAATTTATAAACCTATGTAAGATGGGGATCAAGTTGGAATATGCATCAACTTATGTGGTCTATTAAATAGTTAGATTCTCAATTGTAGGTTCATGGTTTCATGGTTTCTATAAAGTTACATAACAAAGATAGAAGGGTTTTTTCCTCTAGACAGAATCTTAGAATTTATTGATATATGGGGGGACATAGTATCCTATAAAAATACATCTAATAAGTTAATGATTTGGAAAGTGGCATTTTTGTGTTATGCTAGTAGTGTTCCTTTTTCCCCTTTATATTCCTCTACTTAAGTTCTTTTTTCCTATTTAAACCCTTAATAATGACAACACATTCAACTAAAGTCAAGTGTCACTATCAAGCCCAGCTGAGCTAAGCCAACTCGAGCTAGGCTCAACACATAAAATGATAAGCTCAACCTCGACACAAAAGCTTGAGCTCGACTCAGTGGTGCAACATCGAGCTCGAGGTCGATCCTTCGAGCTAGTTTGAAGCATGTTGAAACAAGCTACCCACTACCCTGTGATCCCTCGACTGTTCTTCTTCTTCTTCTTCTCGATCGTTCTTCTTCTTTTTGGAGACACCATAAATAAAGGACACCATAGAAAAAGAAGGAGGGAGGAGGAATGAAGAGGGAATCCTCGATGAATTGAGGGTTTTTGAAACCCTCGATCGAGGGTCAAAGAAACAAACCCTCAACGAGTTGAGGCTTTCTATGACCCTAGACAAGGGTCCATGATTCAGAACCCTCGATCGAACCCATGATCAAGAAAGGGTTTGATTGAGGGTTTCTTAAACCCTCAATGAATCAAGGGTTTCTTAAATCCTCAACGAATCGAGGGTTTCTTAAACAAAAGCCCTCTTGAACCCTTGGTTGAGGGATCAACGTCTCATCTCTTTCAAGTTTTCCCTCTTCTGTTCATTTGCTCACCTCCTTTTCTCCTTTGCAGCATACAAAGCTTGTAATCAAGCGTGGTTGGCAGCCACCCATGGATGCACTTATAAGGTGTGACTTAAGGAGAGAGGGCGAGCACCATCACCTTTAACAACGAAACCCATCGTTGGTTGGTCTTACGTTGCAGCTGAAGAACCGCTTGGCCTCAGAGCATGGACGAGAAACGGAGAAAGTGAGGGAGAGAGAAAACAACTTGAGAAATGAAATGAACTGGTGAAGGAAAAACAATAAATAGTCTTTTAACTAGCCAAGTCAAATTAAATGACGTCCAACGAACTTGAACTTGAACTTGAACTCAAACAAGTTAACAAGTCGAACCGTCAACTCGGGCTCGGCTCGTTTATGAAAAACGCTGGCTCAAACTCGTTCACGAGCCAAGCTCGAGTTGCTGGGCTCGTTGTTCAGGCCTAAGCCCAGCAATTGAAGGACAACCATTTCTCTTTCATGTGCATCTAGGAAGTGCTTCCGTTGGCATTATTTAAGACCCCATCAAGCGAGAAGCTCTATGTTGATAGAGTATGAAAATTTTGAATTGAAGAAATAGCCATTAATACCTCTTGAATTCTTTTGAAGGATTTTCTTGTTTCCTTCATCTTCCAGGTCTTTGATCTCTTTGATGAAAAGCAAAATGGTTTAATTGAACTTGAAGAGTTTGTACATCATTGAGTGTTTTCCATCCATATGCGCCAATTGAGGACAAAATTGATTGTAAGAAAACTTTTTTCCTTCTTAATTTTTTAAAATTGTTTTTGTCATATACTCATTTTGGGTCTACTAAATCCTTTTTCTTCTGTTGATATTCAATAGTTGCATTTAGGCTTTATGATTTGAGACAAACTGGATATATAGCGCGTGAAGAAGTAAGGTTTCTCACAAAATTCCTTTCTCTATCTATTTCTGTTATATCTATTTTTTGAGTTCAATATAGCCTCTAAAAGGGGATATATATTTTAGTAGTCCATGTTTCAGTTTGATATGTCCACTAAAAGGATATACTTTTGCACAAGCCATTCTTCTTTACTCAGATGAAATGCTCCTTGCATAGCTTTGATTTGGGCAACTTGTAGATGCTTCTTTGCCATTCACTCAGTGAATGATTAGTATCTTACATGGGTAGCATTAAATTGATTGTTTTCATGCACAAGATGGGCATTTACCCTGAATTTACTCTTACGTTTTACAAGATAGTGGTCATCATTCAGTTCTATCCATTTGTATTGATGGTATTTTAAAAATGAAATGTGGAACCAAAGTACCATCAAGTATAGTGGGTTGTCAAGTATTGTGTGGACTACTTATGTTTAGTATTCTAAATATGAAGCCTATTGTAAGTTAAAGTTTTATTACTTTTGTCTGGTCAAAAGCTTTGAGGTAGGGCTGCATATTAAGTTCTCAAGTTGATGATTTTCAAGGTCTACACTTGAACCCTGAAATAAAGTGTTTTCATTTTCTTATGTGGTTGAGGGACTTAAAGGTAGGTTTGCATCCACTGTAGGAATAGTGTTTCCCTTGAATCTTAAGGAAATTTTAAGATTTTGTCTTAATCCGATTATGACCTTATTAGGGTTTGATCTTGCCTTACTTAAGCTTCTTAGAGATGTGCTTGTGAGCATTTGTTATTCCTATAAGTGATTGTGTATGTATGGTTACATAATTTTATATGCATAATAAAAAATAAACCATTCCTACCATAACATACATCTATGGAGCAGTAGAAAAGAAATGATACAAATTAATAGTGATAAGTTTTCAGCTAGTGAGTCATTCAAGGGTGTATTGAAAATATAGGTGAGTCAATGAAAGGCTAGAAGAATAATTAAGAAAGATATGAAATATGGATTTGTAATTTGAAAATCGAAAATGATATGCTCAATGCAAATTAATGTACATCAAGCGTGTTTGGGTGTTTCCCGGTTTAGACATGTCCTAACCTCAAAATGATAAAAATAAAAAGATGACCCATCTGGAATCCTCACATCATAATACACATATACATATAATCAAGCCATCAAAATATAAAATTAGATAGATAAATGAAAAGATAAATATACAATAAGAGAAAAATTAAAAAAGAGAAAGAAAAAAATGAAAATACATAGAGACAAATAAAGATAAAAGAATGAGAGAAAAAGAGAGATATTTGAAAGATAAAGAATTAAATGAGAAAGAAATGAGAAGATGAATAAAATAAAAAAGAGAAATAAAGATGAGAAATTAAAATGAGAGAAATGTAAGTTAAAATGAAAGAGAAAAGTTAAGAATAAAAAAAATAAACATTTAAAATGAAAATGAGAAGAGTAAAGAATGAGAGAAAAAGAAGTAAAAATGAAAGAGAGAAAAATTAAAATGAGAGAAAAACATGTTTAAAAGAAATAAACGAGCTAAAAGAAATGAAGAAACTAGTTAAAAAGATAAGTTAAAATGAGAGGGAAAATGATCTTGAGGAAAATGTTTACCTTGGTCACGCTTTTTGAAGCTTCAAGGAGAATTCTTACCTCCAGAGAGGCTCTAGACCTTCATTGGCTTGTTATTAAGAAAATAGTCATGAAAATGGTAGAAAGAAAAGTTATAAATACCTTAAAAAAAAAAATGATGTAGAGGTGGCTCCTTAGCTCTTCCAAGCAAAAAAAAACTCCTTGATGATGGCTTGAATGGGTTGGAGATGCTCTTCAAGTGTCCATCACAAGCTCCTCCAAGGTCTCCTTTTATTGGCATGAAAGTTTGGAGTTGAGCATTAGGAGAGCCAAACAAGAAAATTGAAGAAGAAAAGAAAGAAGAAGAGAAGAAGAAATCTATAAGAGGAGAAAGAGAGCTCCAAGGATTGAAAAGATGATGAATTTTCCATGTTAAATGAGAGAAATAAGGAGGTATTTATAGAGGAAGAAGCCTCAAGGTCATTGCGGTCTTTTTCTAAGATAAAATTAGCCATTAATTGGTCATTATTGGCTTAAAATAGCTTTAAAAGACTAAGAGGGTTAAATTTATCCAAAAATATATTGATTGGGGGTTGACTGTGCTAGGGGGCTGCTTGCCCACCCAAGGCTTGCCCAGCCATTGCCAGGCCGGCCATCGGCATATCAAGCTGGCCAGCCCCAGGCCAGGGTAGGCCAGGCTGCACCAGGCAACGCCAAGCCAAGGCCGCGTCGAGCCAGACCTGCTCAGGCTTGGATTGTCCAGACCAGGCTTGGTCAGCCTGCCACATTGGCTTTGGGCCACACAAATGGTATTTTCGTATTTTTTGAGAAAAAGTAACGTTCTTTGAAAGGATATTTCGAGAAAACTAAGGGCATTCAATGACATTTTCACAAATCAAGGTTATTTTGGAAATCTTGAACTAAAAATTATTGGTATTTGGAAAATGTTCATAATGTCTCGATATTTGGACTGGGTATAATCCATGACTTGTATTCGGATCTAAAAATAGATCTAGCTCTCATATTTGGGCTGGATCTGGATCAAAAGCTTAGAATGTACCAAAAATAATATATTTGGATTTGGATCTTGAATTTTGATCTAAAACTCATATTTGGTTCTGAATCTCAAATATATAGATCTAAATTAAGGTAAAAACATGGAACTGGATCTAAATTTGGATATAGATCAAGAACTTGGAACTGAATAAGGATGTGGATCTAGACTTTGGATCTTAGGTTTGGATCGGGTCTGAATTGATATGAAGGCACAAATTGGGATCAAATGAGTCCAAAATTGAGATTTGGGTCAGGGTCTAGATCTAAAGTTTTGTTGTGGATCTAGTTTTACAATTTGGATTTGGATACGAATCTATTTTGTATGTAGTTTGAGTTTAAGGATCTATTTTGGATCTGGGCTAGTATTTGGATCTATATTTGGATCTATATTTGGATCTAGGGCTCTGTTTTGGATCTAGGGCTGTACTTTGGATCTAGATTTGGATCTTTGGATTTGTTTTAGGCTTCTACATGATTGCTTCTACATGATTTTTTGAATTGGATCCTAGTTTAGAGTTTGAAATAGATCCAAATAGGTTCCAATATCATTGATAGTCAAATAAAAGAAGAAATTGACCATAATGAAGAGAAATTGAAGTGTTTAAAGCCAAAAACCCTTGAAGGTTGTAAAGTTGTCACCAAATGTTTGAGAAAGGCTAAATATAGAATCTTTGAAAAATTTGGGGTGATTACACATAGGTTGGCAATTTGGTAATGTTGTTAACAAGATTCTACATATTTGTAAGATCGAAAATAGATTAAATTAACAAAAAAAAATCTATATCTCATATCTTTAGGAAAAATTCAAACTTACCACTCTCTCTACATGAATCATTGTGAGCAATAACGTTCAACAAGTTATAGTACTCCTCATAATTGGTTGTCCTCTGCATTTTAGACCTACTAGTTGTCCTATTAGTTGCCATTGGATTTTCAGTGTTAGGTGTAGGAGGTACTGGCGATTGTGGTGGCTCACAATCTTCATTGACCATTTGTGTGAAAGATTGTGAAGATTCATGATTCATGTACATTGGAGTGGATTGGGATGCAGGTGTCTGTGGTACTGATTCAACGTCCTCATGTATGATGTTGTTTAATGTGATAGACTCTCTTCCAGTGGCATGAGAATCGCCGAAAACATCGGCGAACTCGTCAAAGTATCTCCATAACTTGGGACCTCTGTACTTTTTTCTATTCGGGTATTGCTGAAAAATATCATTTGTTCAAATGAACATGTAGTAAAGAAATGTTAGACATAACCTAATAGTAATATCTCTATAACGTACCTGAATATAGTCATTCTATACTTGTTGATCGACTTCAATACACTTGTTGATTGGGTCATACCCAAACCCGCTTGTATTCAAAATTTCTTTCATGACAGTCAAGTTTGGTTTGGAGTACTTCAATTTTTTTTTATTTTCCCTTTACTGAATTCTGAACCAAATTTGTCTACCATGCCTTTTTCAATTGCTGTATACGCTTTGGACTTCAATCCTCCACCAGATTTCATACAAGGGATGCGGGATTGCTCCACAAGAAGTTGGACTAAATAGTCCATCTGCTCTGATGTCCACGTAAGATTCTCCCTCGATGGACCGCTGTCTTCCATTGTAATAATAACTTGTACAACTAGGGAAAGACATTTTCAGTTTGTAACAACAATAAAGACATGTTCAGTTGGAACAACAATACAACTAGGGAACGACATGTTCAGTTTGCAACAAGAATGTAAAGAAAGGTTTATTTAAGCAACATGTCATGCTTACTCAATCCAGTTTTGGAAAATATGGAAGTTGTATGTCAAATGAATATCCAAATGCAAATGCGAATCCCATCAACATTGTAAAGGCAAATACCATAAATAAAACAACTCTACGCTCTTGTGCTCAATTATGTGTGAGAGAGAGAGCTAGAGATCGTGGATGTAGGCTTAAGCCGAACCATGTTAAAAATATCGTCTTCCTTCGTATCTTTCCACATTCTCTTGCTTCCGTGTTCGTTCATTCATTACAGAGAACTACAAGTAGTAATAACCAGAACATGTCTATTTAAAAATTGACATGCATAAATATATCTCCTTTGAGATATGGGAAATGTGAAAAACGGTCACATATCATACTTAGCAGCATAATGGGAAATGTGAAAAACTGTCACATATCATACTTAGTAGCATAATGGGAAATGTGAAAAACTGTCACATATCACACTTAGCAGCATACTGCATAAATATTGATAGAAATGAAAACCCAAACACTTCAGATACATTTCCATGTGCAAGAAGCATAAAGATGAAAGAAAAAGTTCAATTAGTCCTTATCTGTTATTATGCATGCATAAGCACTCTCTAATGCTTAAACTTAAAAGCCACAGGCTCAGTCTGATAAAATTTGTCAAAATTGACAAACAGACCCATGTATAATTGTAAAAGTGCATGTGAAAAAAAAAGTACATCGCAGCCTCCAAAAGAAGTGCTTAAGTTGGAGAATGCAACAACAAATACTTGACCATAGCACACGTTTGCTTATGGCCTTCGAGGTAAGTGGATCGACAGGTCAGTTTGTAGTTGCATGTTTCAGCATAGTCAGTAGGATCTACCTAATCCAGCTTGCCAATTCTTGGTGAAAAATACAACAAATTTGGTTCTTGGCCTAAACCCTACATTGCCAATGGTTCTTGGACAAACGAACAAACCTCTATCTAACTTATGAGCTTACCATAATTTCCTGAAGGTAACAAATAGAAATGCAGTTAAAGAGAGGAAAATTACCTTCATGGGAGAATGTTTGCATCCCAAAATTTTCATTGGTTTTGGAATGCTCCAGAAAAATGAGGTTTTGCTTTGAAATAGGGAAGAAAGGGACTCGCCCGTCGGTACGAGGATCGACCGTTCCCGGCGCCTTTACCGGAGGTAATCAACTCAAGGGCTATGTTTATCATTGATGCATTTCGTTTTAACTTAAACATCTTTTTTATTATATATGCGGTGTAGAAAATGTTGAAAGTTTTGATGTTTCAAACTTTTGAAAGGATTCTTGAAGAGTTGCTTGAAAATGTGAAATGTTTTGACGAAAAAGTGGAACTAGTAAATATCATTTGAAAAGCTTGTGAAATCACTTTAGTGTTCTCTTAAGACTTTAAGTAGGTTTGAGATTTTGCTCTAATTCGGCTACCACCTAGTTAGAGTTTCATCTCATCTTGCTTAAGTTCTTTAGAGAGATGTTTGTGATCATAAGTGATGTTATGAATGCATTGATCCTATATGATTGAAAGAGAAATCATTCATTCCTACCACAACATTCATCTAATGGCATTCCTACCATAACATACATCTAAGATTTTTGTTTTTTGTAAATATCATATATATGAAAGAAAAGTTTTTTTTTTAATGGATTGAGATTGTAGACCATCAAGTATGATTCCAATATTGGGTCATTACTTGGTTTATGGTCTTGATGAAGTTGGCAAATGAAAAATTAAAATATTAAATGATAAGAGAAAATATTGAAAGAATGGAAAAGATGAATGACTTGATCCCCAAAAGAGATATAGAGAAAGAGAGAGAGAAAGAGATCTTGAAAATCATAAAATCAAATATTTAAAAGGAAGAGAGATACATATTCATATACATATTTATATATACATATGTATATATGCATAGATATGTATATGAAACCTTGTGAAAATGAAGCTTAAATCAAATAGAGAAGAGAATATCGTTTTAGAAAGAGAGCGAGATTTAAAATGGAATACACGTATATATATATATATATATATATATATATATATATATATATATAAGAGTTTCTAAAAGGATATGTTAAATCATAAATAGAAAATGACAAAGAAGGATATTCATGTGCATACATATGTATATAACATGTATATACACATATGTCTTCATGAGTATTAAAATTAAGAAATGAATTGAAAATAGCCGACTTCAATTTTTGATGTAGGCCAGAGGGGAACTTGGGCTCATGAAAGAACCTAAGTTAAGTCTCCAAGGCCGTATTAGAAGGTTTCTTTCGAAAGTGTTTTGAAAAATATGATTTATATAAACATAGAATATTGTTATTCTATTGGTTGCAATGGAATATGTTTCTTCCACCGTTGGGTATGGAAGAAGTTCCAACCACATGATAAGGTGCTCATTAGGGTTCTTAATTGGATGATTAAAAAGAAATTAACATGAAATGACATGCAAATGCATATTAACATGTACATATTTCGTGAAGGTTTTTCCCGGGTTGGACAAGCCCCAACCTCAAAATTACATGAATAAAACCAAAGAATCCCAAACCATACTCCATTCTCACCGTGCATTCACATATAAAAGAAAAATCAAATAACTATGCATGGATAGTATCAAAAAATAATGTTTAAGAAAAGAAAGAGAGCATGATTCAACTATGGAATGAAATCTCATTTTTTCATGTTTCCGGTGCACTTGAGCATAGCCTCTTGGCCCTAAAATAGAGTTGAGAGCTATCTCTTATGGCCATGGGGAAATGAAAAAGAGAGGAGGAAGGAAACAAAAGAACAACAAGAATGTATTCAATAAATGAGATAATATGACTCGAGCATGGAAATGAAATATCGTCTCATCTTCTCATGCTCCCGGTGCACTTGAGCATAGCCTCTTGGCAATAAAATAGAGTTGAGAGCTATCTCTTTTGGTCATGGGGAGAGGAAGAAGAAATGAAAGAAAATAAGAGAGAAATGAGAGATGATAGTTACATACCTCTAAATGAGAAAATGACTTAGGAAAAATGAACAATCATGCTTGAAATAAACTTGAACTCACCTTGAATGAAGCTCCAAGATGATGAAGATGAGGATATTTGGTGCTCCTTTGAAGAGTTGTAGCTAGCTCCAAGTTGGAGAGAAATGGAAAGAGGAAGAGGGAGAGAGGGAGAGAGAGAGAGTTCAAGAGAAACCTTAAGTCTTCAACTGAGAATACTCTAGGGTTTCTCCCAAGGGCCACTCTTGCCTAAGAGAAGGGGGAGTGGAGGCTATTTATAAAAGATTTTGGAGCCAAAACCCTAAATTTGAATTTTTTTGAATTTCACATAATTTTGAATTATTTTGCAAAAGAAATGGTTTGAAAATAGGTATGATTGGACATTAGGCTTATAAAATACATTTTAAAATGGGTCTTGTCAATTCAAAAAGACTAAAATCGTCCTCTAAAAAGAGGTTTTTTGTCAAAAGGAGGGTCAAATGGGTCTTGTTCACCAAAAGACTAAAATCGCCCTCTAAAAGAAGTTTCTTTTGTCAAAAGGAGGGGCAAATAGGTCTTGCCCACCAAAAGACCAAAATCACCCTCTAAAAGAAGGTTTTTTTGTCAAAATGATGGGCAAATGAGTCTTGCCCACCAAAAAGACCAAAATTACCCTCTAAAAGTAGATTTTTTTCTCAAAAGGAAGGACAAATGGGTCTTGTTCTAATTTGGATTTGAAAGTGAGATTTTGGATCTAATTTGAATTTGATAATTGAATTTTGAGTTTGAAATGCTAGATTTGGATCTAAACTTGGATTTTGGATCTAAACTTGGATTTAAAATTCATTTTAAAAATAATAGACTCAAAATTTTAATAGCCCCGCTTTTTGAAAAATTTGGGATGATAACAGAGAACAAAAAAGACATCTCTAGTTTTTATTCCAAAATGAAATCATTATAGAAGTACCAAATGGAAATGATGAAGCTAATATGAAAAATTTACATGACAAGTTGTAAACATACAAATAGGAACGTGGATCAGTATTTGCAGAGCGTTGTCAGACAAAAAATCTGATCCATGGAAAGGATGTAGAACTGAACATACAAAGGAGCAAGGAGCATTCAAACAAAACAGGGATCCTTATGACATACATAGAGCATTCATGTATTAACTGAACATCCAGCGTTAACATTCTGCAGCTAATATCACAAGTCCTTTCCAAATAACTCCTACCTGGATGACATGTATTGTTTAGGCGTAGGCTCCATATTAGGGAGGAAAGTTTGAACACCCAACAATGCATGACGAGAGGCTAAAATCGCAACAAAATGAGGATAAAATAGCAACAGATCATGGAGGAGTTCACTGTCTTCACTATACAGAGGCTAAAATCGCAACAAAGGGAATTTGAGATATACCAGAAGTTGACAAAACGAGGGCAAGCTTAACAGCGACCGACGATCAGAGAATGCAGCCTTCTATGCCCTGTCTTCCCTGCCGGTAAGATGCCATATCAAAATCTGTTGGGGCAATAGAGAAAGGGAGAAAAGAAGGGCACCAGAGAGCAAGATAGAAAGAGAGAAAGGGAGATGCCATAGGTCATGCGAGCAAGACGATGATTTTTGAGAAAGGCTGTGATTAGGGCACTAATTTGGGCGAAGAAGAGAGCAAGAGAGATGGAGGGAAAGATCACCAGCAAAGAAGCGGCGATGGTCAAGGCGGCGACGGCGGAGCGGCCTCTGCTGCGACAGTGGGAAGGCGACAGACCGAGGAGGAGGGGTGGGTCCTGTTCAAGCGATGAAGAGCTGCAGGCGATGAGGAAAGAAAAATGTCGGGGGGGGGGGGGGGGGGGGGAGGTTATGCGTTAAACGGGGTGAATTTCACCCCGTTTGACGCAACTTTCGTCGGGCTGGTGAAATTTCACCCGCCCGTACCATTTTTTTCGAAAAACTTACTTTCACCCGGTGCATCAAACGCACCCTAAGAGATAGTGGTGTCATGTATAGAGTTCACCTTGTATAATAAACATTATTAGTAACTATCAATTATCATATTTTTTAAATCAATATATTTCAAATCTCCTAAGTATTAGAGGTGATTCTTTCTCTTATGCAAGGTGGGACTCTGACTCTTAGAAACTAGTGCCAACATGAATATTCTTGATACTTTATGGGCAGTTTGATTTTTCCTCCAACCATTAATTGGTCTAAAAATGTTGACACTTAGGGCCCGTTTGATTGTCGGGTGAAATTTAACGTGGTAAATTTACCATGGTAAATTTTTTTGGAAAAATTTAGAGGATGAAATTTCTCCCTCTTCCAATCTGAGGCTCTGTTTGATGCACAAGAAGAATTTAACGTGGTAAATTTAACCTTGTTTGATGCACAAGGTAGAAAAATGAAGAAACTTTTTCAGAATTGTTAGTAGTTTTTCGTTTTCTTCTCTTCTCCAATTTGACGTGGGATGATCTTCCAAAACTAAGTAGACTAAAGTTGTATTAACTTAATTCCAAAATTCAAAATAATCCAATGTCATGTTGCAAAGCAGGTCTGAACTTCTAATATACTCAAGAAAATGTTTCCCACATCAAGATAATAGCAGGAATGAAAATCAACACCAAGCTGCTGTCAACAGAACAAGAGATCTATCGATTTCTTGTACCAATAGCAGATCTACTAAAAGATCTATCGATTTTGTCAAATTATATGTTGGTAGCGGCTGAATCTGGTTTTCACATGAAGAGAGAGTCGAATCATGGATAAACAATTGAGGAGACGACTTCAGTCCATTCAAACTTACCAAACAAGTGATCAATGGAAACAGATAGGAATATAAGCATTACCATTATTGCTCCCTGTTGTCCTATAGAAAATGAGAGAAACAAAAAACAACACGAATCAAAATTCCAAAGATACAAGGAATTAACAGAAAAGGGACGAGATTAAAGTTAGCTCAGCCGGGAAACAACAAGGCACGAGCGTTGGAGGGCAGAGGGGAAGATTGGCTTTAAATGGGAAGGAGGGCAGATGGGAGCATTGCTGCGTTGGAGGGCAGAGGGGAAGATGGGCTTCAAATGGGAAGGAGGGCAGATGGGAGCGTTAGAGGGCAGAGCGGAGCTTGGATTGTGAGAGCGAGGAAGACGAGGGTTGTCGTCGACTGGAGGAAGGGTTGGCATCGAGGATTGCGAGGGAGGAAGGGTTGCCGTCGAGGGTGCCGTCGATTGGAGAGGTGGAGAGGAGATGAGTGAAAGAAACGAGGGAAGAAAAAAATGGAGCGGGGTGAAATTTCACCCGCTCGAAAGTCCGAGCTGTGAGCTTAGTATCATATATTTAACACACTGTAGTTTCTTGCATGCAAAATTAATTCAGTATGATATATTCTTCTACACGTCATATTTAAAGTCTACTTTCTTTGTTTTCATACGAGAATGTGGAAGAGTGGAATCTATTCACAGAGCAACACTTAGTTGAGATTTTGTCAAGATTGAATGCAAGTAATACACATTCTCTCTCTCTCTCACACACACACACACACACACATATATATAAGAGATGGAGCATGTCGTTTCAACTTAACCCTCATGAGAAAACATCATAGAACCCATGATACTGCACATTACAACATAAGCTCACTTTTTCTGCCTTTTTTTCCTCTTCTTGTTATGGTCCTTTTTTTTTTCTTTTGATCTATTTGACCTTATTATCTTGTCTTAAATGAAGAACTGCCTAGATCTGATTCCCTTGTGCTCATTATTTCTTGATTCTTATGTTCCCATTGTCATGTTGCATTTTCTTGTCCTTCTTATTCTTGACATTTTCTTGTCCTTCCTTATGCTTCCCTTTTCTTTCCTTGAGTATTTTTGTAATGGAAGATATATCTGATAAAATCTGAACCTATTCTTTGGTGTGCATAATCACTTCCATCTGAGCTGCTTGCATTTAATCATTTTTTTTACTCAATGGTTGTGAATATACTAATCCTACTCATTTTGGATTTATTAGATGTGATGTAACATTTCACCTTCGGTGTTTTTACCATGAAATTTTATACATGCTGGATCGAAAAATTACAGATTTATGTGGTGTTAAAAGAGTCACATTTTCTATGATTTACCATTGTACTGTATAGATTATACTTCCATGTTATCATACATGGTTTTGAGTTTCATTAAAACAATTTTGACCATCAATATAACGATCAATGCTGCTTATAAACAAGTACAACCATGGAATTTGTTTCATTGTGATGTGTTTTATCGTCACTGATTAACAAATGACATATTGAGCTATTTTGACATGTTAAACAAATGGTTGTTGCTATTCTGAATGAGTCTGATATTTTGCTGTCAGATGAGCGTCTTGAGGTATTATTGATCAGGTATAAATTTAATAGATAAGCGACATATTTCATGTCCTCAAAATTTAAATATCTAGAGCATGCTGATTCCTGTGACCCTGTTTGGTTTGTTTTTAGACATTTTTGGAGGCTAATGTGAACATGGATAGGAAAATTAACAAGGAAGTACAGAAGTGTTTTGTTTTACAATGACCTTCTCTACTGAAGAAATTGACTCGACCTCACTTGAAGTATGTCATTTTCACCTATTAATATACTCTTTAGTTGCACTGTTTTTCTGGGTAACCTTTTTCAAGACTCATTTCCATTTGAATAAACTTTCATTTGATACGTTGTGCTGTATTGTAGCATGTAGCTTGTATGTTGCAGTAATTCCTTGGTTTTCTGGGAATTCTATAATGTAATATGATATTGATTATGCATTCTTACCAATTCTATCATTTTTAAGTGGATTCAAGTAAAAAGGTTTTTTTCCCCTATGTTTGGCCTTTTTTTAGTGTTTGTGCCCCTTTTTCAGAATTTCAAATATTCTTGTAGCTTCTTGATTAGCCTTGTAATTTAGGATAACTGTTTTTCAATTACCATTCAGCTGAAGTCTTTTTAAAAGGAACTTCCAAAAACCAATTTTTGGTCATCGAAACAAAAAACCAAGTTTCATTCTAAAAAACTTGGTTTTTGTCATGTTTTTCAAACACTAAAACTAGGTTTTCAAACTTCTTTAAAAAAAATGGTTTTATACAACCAGGTTTTGACAGAAAACCATTTTTTGAAGGGTTTTTTCTACTACCTTTTTGTGTTCAATTGTTTTGTTAGCAAGGTCTGAACTTCAATATACAAGGTTTGATGTTTTATTGTTGTTATCCTGCTAACTCCATTATATGATTTTTTTCAAAATATTTCTAGCCTCACTTTTCTTGGTCACTGTTACGATGCAAGGAAAGACACTTTCAGTCATAGCTTGTTGCAAAGCAAGAAGAGCTTTTCCATCATTCTTATGTGATTTCTTCTCTTTATTTGAAGACTCTACCACATCATTTTCAACTAGGTCCCAAAGATCTTGTGATATGAAAAATGTCTTCAACTTCAACACTCCGAAATTCATAGTTTCCTTCATTAAAAACTGGTACTAGAATTTGTGAAAGTTTGAGAGTAGTATTTAGACTAACACCATTCAACAACACATTTCATTCTTCTTGTTTAGTCTTAGTCTTAGAACTTCCTCTTGACCTTTCAGTAGTCACAGGTGAATGCTTACCTTTAGCTGAAGGAACACTCTGCATTCTTACATGCGAATCTTCACCATCAACAGAGCTATGAACCTCCTTGTTGGAGTTTTTGATGGCATTACTATTTCGATATCCACAATACCATAATATTAAACCATCATAACAAATTATGGCAACTAGAATGCACAATATTATGCTTAATTTATAACAAAAAAGTTCAAGGACAAAGTTAGGATTTTTTGGCCGAGGGGCACTTGAGTCACATGACCGCGTCTGGTATGGCCATCTTATCTAATTTTTTGTGTCATAACAGTATGATATGAACCCTTCCAATAAAATTTTCTAGGTGTGGACAGTGCCATGTATCTCTGCCACTGCCATTGTGCATATATATAAAACAAGATAGGATTAGACCTGGCTCTAATAATCAAAGCGGTTATAAGCACTGGTTACAACCTGCAATTGTTTCCAAGGGAATTGATTCATTAATAGACAATATATTAAAAAAAACAAAATATAAAATCTATAAATAAATTATAAACACATTAATAAAATGTTACACAAACATGACAAACAGCAGTTTGATAGTATCATCAAACTCACAATGTGCAATAGCAAATAATCTTATGACAGGATCAATATACAACTGCAGTTCCACCTAACCTCTATGTGACCAATATCTATTGTTTACTTCTGAAGTAACTTACTGTTGAAACCTTATGGCACCAAAGACTTAATTATACACTTTCAGGGCTTGGATTAACCTCGGTCATGATAGCTCAGAGATGCATATCTACATATTTGTTCAATTTTCACTTTCATTCCCATTGATTAAAAAATGAAAATGTGGTTTAGTTTTCATTCATCATGATCATCACAGATTATTTACCTACTACTACCTTATAATTCCCCAAGGAAATGTCTATGATTCACAAACTGCACACAGGTTTGTTCACATAGGCACATTGACTTCAAGTAAATTTGAGAAAAAGAGCTGCCGATGGAAAGATATGAAACTTGGATTGGAAAAAAAAGTAAAAAAAGGAAAACGAACACATAAAAGGCAAGGGATATTTGAATTGATCAGTATAAAAGATAAAGTAAAATGGAGAAGCAGAAACTTGATGGAGAAATGCACACAATAACTATAATAGAAGCAGATGAAAATAAATGAAAAAAACAACAAAAAAAGGAAAAATCGCTCACCAAGAGTGGAGGAATGACATAAGAGGGAAGCAAAAAGAACTAGAATCCTATCTCTTCCACAGAATGACATGCTTCCTTGTTTCAAATCTGATCCAAATCACGGCCTTGTAGTCAAGGCTGAGCTCGTTCCAAGCAAATCAAAAGAGGATATCTGATTTTTCAAGGGGCAATCACTTTTATCTTCCATGAAAAAGAAAAGAATAAGGAGAAAAATGGAAGAAAAAATTGTGCATGTAGGAACGTAGTGTTAGCAAGCAAAGAACACACACAAAATGAGTTGGCCCAAATATCTATATTGGTGAGAGGTATAAATTAGCTATGAGGGATAGTGCACTAGGCAGTAAGGTAGTCTACTCTAAAAAGTGTATGTGTTATACAACTTGTGGTTGTTGTCACAACCCAATATGCTACTCCCTTAGACTACAAGAAGGTATCCCTAAGCATGCTCTGTGAACCCAAAGATAAGGATGATAGAATATAATGCAAAACTCCTTCGCATGCAAGGATTACAGAAACATATGCATAGTAATGTATGCTTTTAATAAGGTATTGAAGAAAGGCTAGTGCCATCTTGTGTGTGTTTTTTGTTAGTTTTGCTTTTAACCCATGTTGTGAATGGCCTTAATGCGATGTAGTTAATGGGCTATGTTGAGAGGAGTTTTTTTTTAATGTTATGACTTAATGCATGGATTTATGACATCATTATGTAAGTTAAAAGTTACGGGTTTTTTTTGGGTTACGGGTTTTTTTTTGGGCTTTATAAATAGGTACTTGTGTGTGCATGTCATGTGGGTACCAAGTGTAGAGGTGTAGTGTAGTAGGAGTTGTTTGTATTGGAGATGGTAAAAGTTATGTTTTTTCTTTCTCTAATGAGAATGATGCTTAGAAGTTGGTTTGAGATTCTATGTGTGCAACACGAGGCTTTCTTGTTGTTTCCCAACATTATGGTATCAAGGCTTAGGGTCGATTAAGTTGGGCATATTCATACGGGTGCATTTGTACATTGCATAGATTATTGCTAAAGCTGGTTCTTCAAGTTTGTTCATTAAAGCTGACAAAGAAATGAAATCTATGTCTACTGTAAGACTTTTCATGTATTTGTCACATACTGGTTTCTAGGATTATGCACAAGCCTGACCATGCAGGAAAAGTGACCTCAACGGCAGGCTGTCAAAAAACAAGCACCAACATCAAGCAAATCAAGAATGAAATGGACATACTGGCAAACAATACCTTTTGTATTCCTGAGAAGGAATTCTGCAAAAAATCCAAAGTCCAAACAGTCAAACAAAATTTAATCAATCACGGACAACAAGATTAATCTAAAATTGACATAGGAATGAAGGACCTCAAGCCAACTGGCCCCTCCAGAACCCGAAAAGACAATCTTCAGTGCTTATAAACCCTTCCTCCTCCCAAATGCAGCTCATAAGACAGTAAAAAGTAAAAACAGAAACCAAGCACTCGATCTTACCTCCAGAATGCTGGAGGGCTGGTGGCTGGATGCGGGATGCCGAATGGTGGTGTTGCCTTGCTTGTGCAGGCCGTGCGGTGGTGAGCCGGTGAAAAGCCTAGAAAGGTGGTCGTCTGGTTGACGGAAGAGGGAAGACGCCAGATGGGAAGGAAGAGAGCAGACGAGGAGAGACTAGAGACGGAACACGGAAGACCGAAGGGTGGTCGATGGAAGACAAGAAGAGGGAAGATGAAAAATCGAGAAGAGAGAGCAGTGAGATTACATCGAGGGTGAGTTTGATGTACAAGGAAGAATTTAATGAAAGTTAACCCTCTTCCGATTTGAGGTCATGTACATGCACAGGAAGAATTTAACCTGGTATGATAAATTTAACTGTCTTTAAGGCCTCGTTTGATAGGCGGTAAACGGGGCTGAACGGTTGAAATGTGTACGGACGGGTGAAATTTCACTCGCCCGACGAAACAACCATCAAACACAATAAAATTTCACCCATTATCTATAAACTCGAGCGGTTGAAATTTCAACCGCTCGAGTTTTTGTTTCGAGCGCTCAAGCAACCCGACTTCCCTCCGCAGCTCCTCGTCCCTCCTGCTTCTCACCGCGGCTCCTCCTCCCTCCTGCCTTCTCACCATCGCACCAGAGCCTTCACCGCTCTCAGTGTCGCCACTGCGCCGTCGCCTCTTCTCTCCGTGGTCGCCTCTCCGCTCCTCTGCTGGTACGCTTTCTCCCTTCCTCTCTCTGATTCCTTCCCTTTCCCCCTTTCTCTCTTGCCCTAACTTCTTCTTTGGCTTCTCACCAGCAGGGAAGACAGCCTTTCTCTCTTGCCCTAACTTCTTCTTTGGCTTCTCACCGGCAGGGAAGACAGATGCAGAGAGAGGGCAGCATCCGCCACTACCACAGTTGCCGCTCCTTCCCCTCTGTTACTGCCCCGTGAGTCTTTGAATATTTCTCTTGCTTCTGCAAGTTATGCCCTTCCCCTTTGTTTATGCCCTTGCTTGTGTTCCTTTTTCAAGTTTAACTGTAGATTGAATGAAGAATGCTTGATCTGAACTTGTCCTCATATGGTGTAGACCCAAAATTAGGCAGAGGTCGTCCGAGATTTGGGCGTTTGATTTGCTGCCCTGTCTCTGCTTTCCTCTTTGCAGGCTTAATGTTTTTTCTGCATAAACATGAACAATGGTTTTGTGTTATTGAACTGTGAGATGGTGAGCTATAGTTGTAGAGGAAAGTTTCATTTATCAAACTAATCTTGTTGGGCTTTCATATATCCATTTCCTGCTCATAGTCCGTTCAGCACCTTACCTTTCGCATACATCAGCATTTGGGTTTCTCTTGGTTGTGAATTTGGGTTCTGTTTTGGTATCTGCTAACAAGCTAGAAGTCGTAGATTGCATTTTCATATCACTGTTGTCTCTTCTTGTTATGTTTTAATCTATTTCAATGATCACCCATCTGTTGTATGACAGTAAACAGTTATGTGAATCATATCAACACCAACAGGGCACTAACTAATTTGTTATTTACTAGATTAGCATATGTGGCCACTTTTGAAGTTGGGAGGAGGTAATGGAAGTGAAAGAGAAGTTGTTGTTGTGGCAAACTTGAGTGTGAGGGTGGGCTCTATTGGAGATAATGTCCTTGGTGGATGGCACTCATACAGATCTTGAAAGACTGCACTGAATCAATGTAAACAACGAGTTCTGTGATTCTATGTATTCTTTAATTTGATGTTCTAGTTGGCAGCTGCCAAAGCAGATGTATTTTATTACTTCATGGGTTCCAGTTCCTATGTCATGTGATAAGTTTTTCCTGGATGGACTGACCAAACAATTTCAGCACCAACATTAAACAAAAAAACATTGGATTCTATCCGCACTTATTAACTTCTCAATATTCCCTCCCTACTGCACTATCTTTTTCTTAGAGTGGTCCGTCCATGGCTGCCTACAAGTGCAGGATTCGACTTCACTGCTCCACCAGCCTCCCTTGCTGAATGAGTGTCAAAATGGGCTTCAACTGGCCAATTCAAATTAAATCAGTTACTAATCCACTCGATGCACTGGCCGACTCCCTTCATTCTCATTGTTGTTAAAATACTTTCAACAATTTGATTATTTTTTATATAATTTCAAAAAATGTATATGACATTACTGTTTCCTGATTCACAACGAGTTCAGTTGAATCACTAAATCGTCCAATTAATTGATACGACATCCTTCCCTGGCAAGAATCATTCAGTTCACCAAATCATGTTCACTGCTAACCCTTTCGTTTTTTAATCTAATACGCAGGAAGAAGCACAGATTGGGGGACATTGAATATTCCCAATGAATGGTAACTTAATTAGGTTAGCGGAATATGCTTCTACTTTAAGATCAAGGAATTGATCCTTGAGCAAATGTCAATGTGTTCCAAAGATTCAGCCGATTAAATTGTTATATACTTGCTTAAAAGAGTCTAAATTTATCTAGAAGAACAACACAATCTACTAAGCACGACTTGATCACACCAAACCTCTTAAGGCCCAGATGACATCTTCCAATTTCCAAC
The DNA here is from genome assembly GCA_011799765.1 of Nymphaea thermarum. Lineage (NCBI taxonomy): Eukaryota > Viridiplantae > Streptophyta > Magnoliopsida > Nymphaeales > Nymphaeaceae > Nymphaea > Nymphaea thermarum. The sequence goes on along the minus strand of JAANDH010000182.1, from coordinate 12,213 downwards.
TTCTTAAAGATAGATGATGACTCCATCCGGCACTTGGTAACTAGGTGAAGACGTGGGGAGGAGAAGACACAAAAAAAACATCATTTACCACGTTAAATTCTTCTTCTGCATCAAACATGGTTAAGTTTAGCATGTTAAATTCTTCATGTGCATCAAACAGGGTTAAATTTACCGCGTTAAATTTCACCCATCCATCAAACATGGCCTCAAATTGGAAGAGAGAGAAATTTCATCTGTAAATTTTTCCAGAAAAATTTACCATAGTAAATTTACCGCGTTAAATTTCACCCGCCCATCAAACGGGCCCTAATGCACAGACAGTTGGAAGATGACTTTTTAATGGAGCATCCACATAGCATGGTTAATTACATTTGAAACAGACATGGGACTCAGCCTAATCAGTCTTGGAAGATTACTTTTTAATGGAGCATCCACATGGCATGGTTAACTACATTTGAAACAGACATGGGACTCAGCCTAATCAGTCTATTGTGGGGGTTCGTCAGGTTCATCTTGCATAAGTCGAAAATGTCAGCAATTGATCATAGAAGAAGCCACATAAACATCCGAATGAACACTCAACTTCGCAGCCCAACAATCTTGCGAAGCCCACAAGTGCCGCATGTTGCTGTTCTGCAATACAAAATCCCATTCTGATGTAGAACAGCAACATGCGGCACCATCTCCGTCTTCGCAGTCCATTGCTCCCATTCTGATACAGAACAGCAACATGCGGCACCCAACTTCGCAGTCCATTGCTGTTCTGCAATACAAAATCCCATTCTGATGCCACCCCACAAGTGCCGCATGTTGCAACCCCTGAATCCCAAGCTGTCGGCAACCACAAGTGCCGCATGTTGCAACCCCATACAAAATCCCATTCTGATGCAGAACAGCAACATGCGGCACCCAACTTCACAGTCCATTGCTTCTGGCGCTCTATGGTTGCCAAGAGCTTGCGGTAGTGGGGCTGGCGGTGATGACCTCTGCTGCACCTTCAACCCTCCCTGGCGGCGACGGCCTCTGCTGCACCTTCAACCCTCCCCGGCAGCGACGGCCTCTCCTGCACCTTCGACCCTCCCCGGCGCTCTGTGGTTGCTGGACCTGGGAGCCGCTCGAGCGGGTGAAAGTCCACCCGCCAGGTCGGACTTTTGAGCGGGTGAACTTTCACCCGCTCAGGCGCTCACTTAAGAGGACAAACGGGTTAACTTTAACACTGTTTGATAGGTCGTGAGTACGGGCGGGTGAAATTTCACCCCATACAATTTTCCCCCTCCCCTTTTCCCTTTCGTTTTATCTGTCCCATCAAACGCACTCTGAAAGACAGAAGACCAAGGGTTTTAACCTTCAGTTGATTTTAGATAGTCGAGTCGAGTCGAGTTTAAACGAGCCGAGTTATTCAAACTCGACTAGTCTAACGTTTCGAGTTTAAGGGTGAGCTCGAACTTGACTCATTTATAAATGAGTCGGGCACGAGCCGAGTTTTATCGGGCGAGTTCGAGTCGAGCCCGAGTTGGCTCGACTCGTTGTGCAACCCTACTTTTACGGGCCAGAGGTAAAGCGCACTAAGATGTGACAGTGACCACTCCAAAACTGGAACCTGAGTCCTTAGAGAAGCCAGACCACCTTACCACCCAGTACGCTACCACCATGTTATTACTGTCCTTTATTTAGGAATTTCTATTTCTGATGCTACCGGGTGTCGCATGCGCTCTAGTATCGTTATGCAACCGGCGGTCTTACTTGAGATGAAAATGATCCGACATGTTGGAAGTCACTTTAATTGTCAACTCTAATTTGTTTTGAATGCAATTAGCGGATCCTAACAATCTCTCTCTCTCTCTCTTTTAATTAAATATTCAAGGAAAGCGTGAGGAAGAACGCCCCTCATGCATGGTTCCCCACAATGTTGATGTTGACTGCAGTGAGAATTTTAGTTTAACCTATATAAAAAATTTTGAAAAATATATTTCTACTTTGTTAACATTTTAAAACTATAGTTTGGTCCTTGCAACAAAAAAAAAAAAAAAATTTGACTTCACCCCAAGTTGGGTGGACATTTTCATGATCAATTGCAATCTAAGATAAATTTAATGTAATATAAGTACTCCACATGCATATTCCATTTTATGAACTCCAAATAATTGCAATTTAACGAATAGTTATTTTGTTACTATATATATATATATATATATATAAAACAAGCGAAACAACAAGTATACTAGTATTAAAAAAACCCTTAAGACAACATCAATGTAAATTATGTTTGTTTGGACTACATAAAGAAAAAGAAACCATATAATTTATAATACTTTACAATATACCCTTAACATTCAAAATATTTAAAAAATTGAGAGGTTTTCTTTAGTTGGATCCGCGACAGAATGGGGGTCCTTCCTGTGCAATCTCACGGTGAGAGGTCGCCTGTGGAGACAATGGCAGCTGATGGAACGATGGGTGGAAATCGGTGTCCCCTGTTTCTCGCGTAGGGGGAGGAGGCTTCAACAGTTCGTGCTCTTCCCTTTCATGCTTTTTGATAGAAAAAGACTCGTGGGTGGAAGGGGTATGCTTTTTGATAGAAAAAGACTCGTGGGTGAAAGGGGTATTGCGGGTAGAAAGGGGGAAACGTTTTATTTCCTTCCCAATCACTCCAATTTTGGAGGGATTGGATTTAAAGTACATTTTCCTTTCCTTTCCTTTTCTTTGCAACCATACAAATTCTTTAATTTTCTTATCTTTCTCTCCTTTCTAATTAATCAACCAAACAAAGGATCCTCAATTTTCCTCCATTTCCCTCTAACCAATCAAGGCATTGTTGCCAAGAAAATAACTAATTACAACAAAAAATTTCCAGACCCTCATAGGGTAGCATCATGTCTAAAACACAAAACGACCTAGGTCCCAGTCATTGTTCCCTAAACCTCCTTCTTTAAACATAGATTCACCGGAGCAGCTTCAAATCATAGGACAGACTTCCAAGCCTACTGGATATTTGTAGCCGATCTAATTTCACTTTCAAGTGTAAAAACTGATCCGTCGCAGGAACTCTCCCCCACCACTCTGGCCATCCCGTTTTTCCAGCGTCTATTGTTCGCCTGAACCACAATCCGGCTCTGACCTTCCGGAATTTTGCTCAAACTCATACCAGAAACCCAACTATCAGAAAATAGAGAGCTATTCTTGACCAACATCAGATTCCATACGTAAACTCCCCTAGATGATCCTTAACCAATCCCGCAAAACTCCCCCTCCTATTATCAGCCCAGGAAATATCATGCACATTATATGCTACACCTTCTGTAAGAAACCAATCTGCTGGGAAGAACCTGGGATGGAGCCAAGCATCTACCTGCTTTTTGGCATTTGGTTGAGTTCGATTCTTTGATATTGCTCTTTGCAAACCTGCCATAGTCCATTAATGCATACTTCTCCATAATTTCGACCACTGTTTCCTTTTGACCTTGCACCTACACCACCAATTCAATCATTGCTTGACACTCATTGCTCTGGGAGGCCAGGGTTGGAGGAACTTGGCGGCAATAAAATTCTAGCATTTTTAGGCAAAAGGGGATTTTAAAAAAAAGGTGCTCTTCGTCCTCCATCATTTTATGACAGAGATCACACTGTGATGCAAGACGGAACCCAAGCCTTTGAAGCATAGTATCTATCATGAGCCTTCCTTCACAAGTAATGTACACAGTCCATTCCTTCACAAGTAATGTACACAGTCCAAACTGCGTTAGGAAATCCATGCTTCACCCATATGTTATATCTTCACTTCTCTTCATTCTTTTTGCTTCTAGTATTATCCCAGATCAGCTTCCTCCCTCTTTCTTCACTCGGTCTACTAGTCCAAACAAGCTGCATAAGATAGTAATCTGTCTCCACATGCTAAGTTTCTGTTTTACTTTAATGATGAGTACATTGCAGAAAATAGTGTTGTACTTATCAGGTAACATCATTTATTCATTCATTTCAATGCAATAGTGAATCTTTCTCAAATAGAGTGGCTAATGTACTCTGCACTGATATTTCATATGCGTAGTGTTTTTGGGAAGTTGAATGCATAAGCAATTTGCCTTGAATGGATACCACATGGATCTGGCATAGATAAAGGGATATGACATTTTTGATGGAGTTTTTGGCGTTACTACATATGATAGAGCAAAATAGATAGTGTTGCTCAAGGCAAGCAACTTGCCAATATTTTGTACTTTCTCTCTGAGTAAGCTTTTCAGGATTAAGGAATGTTTTGTGCTTTCTCTTCCACTGGATCATGTGAAATGAAAATTGCCTTACTACTGCTACTTGTTTCTAGTAATCATGCCTTGTTTCCTGACAGGTACCAAGGCTATCACTGCATGTTGAGGAACTAAAGCCAAAGGTGACTGAGGCTGAGGTAGGGAAACTCCTAGCTCTGTGGGTTGCAGTTTTCTGCAATATCCTGATATTCTGTCACTTTCTGGTTGCCTGCAATATGGTTTTGAATTTTTATTTACATTTAGGTCGGAGACTTGGGGTACGCATCTGGACTTGGCAATTATGTTGAATACAGTGGTGCCCCAAATGAAGAAGAGGTGTTGCAATATGCAAGAATTGCTATTGATGTAAGAGCCTAGGAATATTGTTAGACTGCATATAAATGCCTCAGTTTGTTTTCTTGTGCGCTCAGAAAATTCACATCCCTTATTCTGAAAACCTATGCTTAACTGTAGTGTGTTACTGCTGATCCTGATGGATGTAAACGGGCTCTTATAATTGGAGGTGGCATTGCTAATTTCACGAATTTGCTAAGGGAGAAGGTTAGGCAGATGTGCAATGATCAAATATCTAGCAGGAATTGGTCTTCTTCTGAGAACTCTCAAATCTAGACATGGTTTGAATCTGGTTTGATTTGGGGTAATTTGCCACTGGCATTCTCATACTGATATCATTGTGGGAAATTGGCGTAAGGGTGTAGTTGTGCTGGCTAAGGACGAGAAAAGTAACTTTATTTGGGGAGCAACTGTATGAGATGGTAAAGGTGAGACTTGGCCACTAGCTAAGTGTAAAGCATCTTTGTAATCTTGTTGTTTGGCCTATCAGGATCCATGTCAAAGCCTCCAATAGTGAATGGAGAGTTTTACTCAGCCAACCATTGTTGAAGCTGTTTGGAGTCTTGGCTTCTATGTCAGTGGTTATCTTCGTTAACAGAATCTACGCTATTCTTGGCACTTGGCAGGCATGCTTCAAATGCTTGCCAACTTCTCTTAAGTCACTTCATCTTGGTAACTCGCTGGACCTTATTGTTTACATGTTTCGTAAGTTGATGCTCCTCTATTTCCATATGGATGGTACAACCTACTTGCACTTATACTATTAACTCTTAGTTGCTACATGCATCTCTCAAGTGTATGCATTTACATTGTTTCACCGAGTGTTACATGTATTGTGTATCACTCCATCATGAGTGGTAGCATCACATTCGTGCTCTAATGGAGAAGGTTAGGCTTCTGTCCTGGAGTAATTACTAATTAGTGTTGGATGTTCTTCTTCTGCTAAGTTGTGTGCAAGTTCCGATTTTTGTAGGAATTGAAGTTAAAAGCCTCAAGAATGCACATTTATGTTCGTAGAGGTGGCCCGAATTATCAAATTGGATTGCAACACCTCTTCATTTACCACAGAAATTTCCCTGCTGAGATACATATCTGCATGTATTCATTTCATGTGTCAAATGAACACACGTCAGCTTGTAGTGATTATTTGTATTTCTGGGTACATTTTACAGCACTTCTGGCAGTATTGGAAGCCCTGCGCACACCATATTGATAATTCCTAATTCTATGTTTATAAGATCATATGTAATCTACACTTATTGCCATAAATTATGCTACTCGAGTTAACGAGTTGAATTACCCCTAAACGAGTTAAACGAGTTTTGAAGTAAAGTTCACGCCTAAACTGAACGAGTTTTGAACTAAAGAAGTTCACGCCTAAACTAAACGAGTTAAGCGAGTCGAGCTTGACTTTGTATAATCGAGTCGAGCTCGAGCTTGTGTTAGGGAGCTCGATGAGACGAGTCGAGCTCGGGTTGGACAAGCTCAAGCTCGACTCAGCTCGTGTGCAGCCCTACGTAAAAGGGCTCAATTCATGCTCCCTGAAAACCCAGAGAGGGGGGCTACAGGGGAGGGTTAGTGGTCTCTCTTTGGGGAGGTGGCGCTCACTTTAAAAAAAAAAAAAAAAACAGTTTTTATTTTAAACTTTAAGGGGCACCCACATATAAATAAACAAAGTTTTTAGAAGTTTGAACATGTAAATAAGGTTTTGTGGGATTGGTGCACAATGTTATCAAAATAGTTTTTATCGAATCGGAGAGAGCAAATGATTCAATGAATTGGTAAATCATATCAGAATTGTTATCATTTTGTGAATTGATTGATTAAAAATTTGAATTTTTATTTTAAAATAAAAAAACAGGTTTGTATTGTGCAAATGAATTTTAAAAAAATGACAAAATGTTAAAAGTTTAAATAACTTGATTAAATTAAAAATGCTAAAACTAAAAAAATAGATAATTATAAAAAAAAGAAAACTTGTGCGGTGAACATGAAAGAACCTGTACTGAACGGTGAGTTCCAGATCGAGCGATCCAAGTTGAATCGGCCGATTTTCTATGCACCTTGGGTTGGCGAAGATTAGATTCAAGTCGGCCGATTCACACCCATATTGATGACACTTTTGATGCATATACCAGTCTACATGTGCCTTCGCCACTTCTATTCTTGCTCTTAATTACAGATCTATCATTAAATTAATTGGAGCTGCCTGTCCCATCCAAATCCTATTTAAACCTTGGTTTATTTTGTCACATAAAGGTGTCCGCATCGTCCCTCTTTAGCAAAGCTACATGTAATCTAGCCCACACAGTCTTATAAAGTATCTTTAATTTTTTAAGTTTGCTGCTTTCAAATATTCGATTATTTATATATATTAGTTTCTTTCCCGTTTTGGATTAATGTTCTTTTAACCAAAATTTTTGTCTCCAACAATGTTTGAATTGAAAGCATTAACTTTTTCGAGCTCTACTTTGACCTGAAATGACTTCAGGAGTCCATTTCGGCCCTATCATATTAATTGAGAACCTCAGGTCCGTTTTGCCCCTAACTACTCCAGATGACAGCAACGACCAATTGTTCCCCTATTGGCCGTTCATCTGCATGATGGACGGTGCTTGTGAGGCCACTGCACATATTTGACCGCGCGTCTTTCCCTCTTTCCTCCACGGTTGGTTTCTTCTTGCGTCTCCGTTCCGTCCGCTTCTTCGTTCTGTCCGCTTCATGCAGGAAGAAACGAACCGTGGAAGAGAGAGAAAGAGAGGGAGTGTTGAAGGATGACGACAGCTGCCTGCGACTGCTTAAGTCTGACGCGAGTATTGGGCGTCCAGGCGGCATCGAGATCGCGCTTTCACCTTCTACGCGTTGGGAGGAGTGCTCGAGTCCCGATCATTGTGGGGACACGAGGAGCGGCGAGGATGGCGATCACAGAGGGTGGTAGTGGTGGTGGCGGCGGTATCGACAACCGCATCAAGAGGATCTCGTCGGCCATCCGCATAATTCCCGACTTCCCGAAGCCTGGTATGACGTTTCTATCTCTCTCTCTGAGATTCCTGCACGTCTCGTTTGTGTGTCAATCCTCATTGATCTACCTCCTTGTGCTGAACTCATTTTCTTCTCTGCTGATTGCTGAATTTTCATATTTCTCGGGTTATTTTGGCAATGAAACTTTTTCCATGAAGTAATGGAGGCATATTTGATTCTTTCTTTTGTCTGAACGTTCTTTTTATTGGCGTATTTTCCTGTAGCTTTTTAGTGGCATTAACATTTAAATCTTAAAACTTCTAGATTCTACTATGTTCCATCAACTTCTGGTTTTGGTTGTTCTTGACGATCTTCTTATTTGCTCTTGATTCATTGTTTTTCTTCAAAGAATTTGGAACTTCTTTTCTATAATTTAAATGATACGTTACTATTTTTTTTCACGCGTACCTTTATTTGACACTTTCACTTATAAAAAGTTGAGTTTAAGATGCAGCAAGCATTCATAATCTCATTATATATCTTCTTGAATGTGCAGGAATCATGTTTCATGATATAACGACATTGCTGCTTGACCTGAAAGCCTTCCAGGACGCGATTGATTTGTTTGTCGAGAGATATAAGAACGAGAATATTTCAGTTGTTGCAGGTATATGAAATCATGCTAGAAAATATTTGGTTTAGGAAATAATTTTTTGTTCGTCTACAACAAGCTCTTATTTGGCATCCCATTCTGTTGAAGCTCCCAATTTGCGTATGAAAAGGAAAAAAAAAATGAAAAGCCATACACGAAAAGGAAACAAACCGCGTGCTATTTTGAGAAGGAATTGGAACCTTTCAGTGATTGTGCCGTGCCATTAAATTGTTCATTCTACTTATAACATTTTGGAGGAAGAATTTATTTTTATGACAGATAGACCTCAGCAATAGGGGGTCGGATAGATTGGAGATTGAGGAGCCATTGGAACTCATGCTTTAGATCAATTGGCAGGCCAAGTTTGCTTGGGCAGTTGGGCTAAATGCTAATCATACCTCCCAGTTCTACAAGCAAGGCAGGATTTTAGGCTGAACATGAAATGATCAAGTGTTTATAAATGTTTCTGGGGGCTGGCTACTTTATGATGCATTGTGGACAAGGTTGTTAATGTGGTTAGGTTTATCTCATGTGAACCAAAATTGTATAACAAACTGGTTATAGAAATAGTCGGTGCTATGGTTTCTCATTTTTCACATTAACTCTGTTTTACAGTGCTTTGCATGCATGTCTACGCTCATGTCATTCCTCAAGAAGTTAAAGTTCCATTTCCTTTTCTCCTGCTTCTTTCTGCCAATTATGAACTTACAACCTCCTAGCAGCTCATGGCGGTTAGACAAGCATGGGATACTTATAGATGTTCATGTGTTTCACTTGTCTATTTCAGGAGTAGAAGCAAGAGGTTTCATTTTTGGTCCTCCCATTGCCTTGGCTTTAGGAGCCAAGTTTGTTCCCTTGAGGAAGCCGAAAAAGCTGCCTGGTACTTATTACATTTGTTCTTTTTATGCATTTAATAAGTCCCCTGTTGCAAACTGTGAAGTAACAATGTTTGTGGTAATCAAAGAATCTTTATTTCTTGTCTACAGAATGAGTGATGCTTTATGAGCAATGAATTGAGTGTTCCTCTTTTGCTACTATTGGGTTATCGTTGAACTTTAATCTATGAACAGAAGACTGATTTATGTGTCGCAACGCACAAATTTAAACGTGAACATAGATCATGTAAACCTGGTTGATGTTTTCTAGGTTATATATTCATCTTCTTGTTTCAAGTTCCCTTTGGATGTACTTAGATTGATAACTAGGGCAGCAATTGTTGGCTTTGATAGCTTTCTATGTTGCTATCCATTTCCTTGTAAATCATGCTCCTTTTGTCACACTAAACCATTACACAAATCTTTATTTGCCATGTGTTCTATGAGAGATGTTGATAATCATATGACTTCAAAAATCTCTAAAGTAGTTGATAACTGAAACTTGTGCATTAATATTTATGGTCTTGGATGATTGTCTAGAAAGTCCAAATCCTTTGTGATAATTGAGAATTGGTTAAACATCTTCAATTTAGATGTATGGTAAGACTAACTAAAAATGATTAGTTGCATGCATGTTTGCCATGGTTGTACACTGTTTTTCTTATTATATTCTGATTGCTTTAATATTAGTATTCTGCCTTTTTTCTTTAAAAAGCGGCAATGGAAGATGGTAAAAACTGGTAATCTTGTGGTCTAAAAAAGCCTGATAAGAAACTGCTATAATTTGTGAGTACATGCTCAATGTACTTGGTGCAATGAAATGATGAAAAGTGATCTACTTTTGTTGGATTAGTTCCATATATCATTTAATAATGCATTAACTTATAGCCCAGATTTGCTTAATGCGAAAAAGCATCACAGAACCAGTGGTAATAAGTACTTAAATAGTAAAAATGGTGCAGAACAAATCTGAGAACATCAAGGTTTTGATTTGTGTGCATAAAGCTATTCTGATAATATTGGAAAGCGCTGTTGTTATTAGACAACCCATAACTTTACATATTGTTGGTACTAACAAAAAAAGAAGGTGAGCAGCACTAATAACTTCTATATTTTGAGACTAACTCTTTTTATCCTCTCTTTGTTGTCTATATTAGCTGCAAAATTACAGACAATTTTCTGGTATGATCGGTTTAGCAGTCCTTTTGCATAGGTCTTTGTCCAGCCTCTTGAATGCTAAGCCTGTGATATCCTCAAAATGTCTTGGCTGTTTAATTATGTGGTCTTCTGGCTCTTTCGTGAGAGCTGTACACAAATCAGACTTCAAACTTTAGCTTATGAAATTTGTCAGTGTGGCTGAGGACTTCACTTGAAGTTTGCTGCTGTAACTTTCAGCTTAAGCTAGTCGTCTTTGGTTCGTCTTTAGCATGTCTAGATAGTTCTAATTTCCTATAATATTATAAACTTCATATTCTCTTGATTGAAGCATGAAATGTTTTAATTACTTGTCTGAAACCTTGTTGGTTTGGTGAATCCTTTCTTCACTATGTTTCTTGAAGATTCGGTGCGGCCTTGCTGGTTTTGCTTTTGCTTCTATACTACAGTTGTTATATGAAGATTGTTAATGTGGTTGACAGGTGAAGTTGTAGGAGAGGAATATACTCTGGAATATGGAACCGATAGGATTGAGATGCATGTTGGAGCTGTTCATCCAGGTGAACGTGCAATTGTAGTCGATGATCTTATTGCAACTGGCGGGACTTTATGTGCTGCTACTAGATTGCTAGGTAACAACTTATATGAATTATGTACTCTTGGTTTTATTTACTCTTGGTTTTATTTTTTCAAGTATAGTGGTATGAGTTTTGTTTCTAAATGTGCCTAACACCGGCTTGCCAATTAACAAAAAGAAAAGTAAAGCAAAATACTACTAGTCTACTAGCTTGTTTCAATCAGAGCCATGGCCTACATTGATTGCTTTAACACAACCTTTTCTTGTTGACTTGGTTGCTGTTTCTTCCATTAGTCAAAAATATTATATTCAGCAATTTCTCTGCACTGAAATGTCTCTGGAGGTCTTAAAATTTTTGTTGTCTTTAGGAAAATCCTTTGTCGTCAAAGGCTTACCTTGGTGCTGGGCAGCAGCTCAGATGCCTAGGTCTGCCTAGTATGAAACACTTAGGCGGCAAAAGAAAAGTATTATTTTTCCAATGTTTTTGTTGCAGCCGTGAAACTTGGAGATAGAAAAGTCATCTATTGATTATGAAGAGCCACCTAGAAACATAAACTCTTCTAATTAGGGTAGAAAAGAGATTTATAGTTTACATCAATGAAAAATAAAGAAATTATTAAAGAGGTCTTATAACTCTTTAATATTATGAAGAGCCACCTAGAAACATAAACTCTTCTAATTCAACACTCCCCCTCAAGTTGGAGCATACATATTAAACATGCTCAGCTTGTCACAACATCTAGAGAAATCACCAATAGGAAGAGCTTTGGTGAAGATATCTGCAGCTTGATCTTCTGAAGGAACATGAATAGTGGCAATGGTTCCTCATTGAACGAGATCCCGAATGTAATGGCAGTCCACTTCAATATGTTTAGTTCTCTCATGGAAAACTGGATTGTTTGCAATTTATGTGGCTGCTTGATTGTCACAATACATCTTCATGGGAAGTGGAATCGACACACTTAGGCTAGATAGCATGGATCTAGCCCAAGTCATTTCTGCTGCAGTTTGAGCCATAGCTTTGTATTCGGATTCTGCACTAGATTTTGACACCACACTTTGTTTTTTTTTTTCTCCACGATATAAGGTTGCCTTTCACAAATACACAGAATCCTGTGGTAGATTTCTTGTCTTCGACTGAGCCAGCATAGTCTGCATCACTATAGGCTTTTACTTCTAGGGTCTTGCCTTTTGTGAACTGTTAGACGATAGGTGTTATTGGGATCCGGGTCCATTTCTGGACCCGGTCCCATGGGGCGCGGGTACCGAGATTGGCTCGGTACCCTAGGCGGCAGTTCTTCTCTCCCCTATATATTATCACTTAAGTGTACTTGTCGAGATTAAGTGAAATTAATTTTCTCTCTCCTAGGGTTGCGGTTTGCCCCTAGGTTAGAGCTT
>JAANDH010000181.1:685742-733775 GCA_011799765.1 Nymphaea thermarum | reverse complement strand
AACGTGCGAGGATGAACAGTGTCGGATGATGATTTCTCCAACACGAACCAAAAAAACGAATAATGCCGGAACTTCACGGCTCTGATACCATGTAGAATAAAAATATGCACGAGAGAAGAAGATCACACACCAACGTAACGTGGAAAACCCTCAACACGAGGGAAGAAAAACCACGGGTGAGGAGATCTGACACGCACTCGCAGCCAGACACTCTCTCTCTTCTAAATTTCATTAACACTAAGAGATTAGGGTTTACATGGACTTAAGTAGTCCTAAGGGTAGACCGGATATGGATCTAGATCCGGACCCGTACAATAGAAGACCCGTCAACATGAGCCATTACTATTGTTCAAAAAATTCAAGTACACTGGTCATTGTAATTGGTGCCACGTCATTATTGGAGTTTGGAATGTCTTTTTTTTTGCTAAATATGCTGTTGCTCGTTGCCATATCTGATGATTCGTACTCTTGGGATGGAATATATGTTCCTAATCCCAAGTATCTCAAATAATGTAATATTCCACATCTTCTTGAAGCATTTTCTTTTAAAATGGTGTGAACCAAGTTCTGTCTACCTTTGTGTTTGCTGCCTCAAGATCATATGATCAATTGATTGGATGGCTGAAAAAACTGATTAGATGTGATCTACGTTGTTTATTTGGTAAACAACAAATTTGAATCTCATCATTTAGAACTTAGACTTGCACGGAGGAAGTTGGTACTGGGTTTTTCTGTTAGAAGCACATATAGAGTATTGTTGGTTTTTGTTACAGCGCTACTGTAGTTAACATATTTTCATGTAAATTGAAGTAAGACCTTCGAAGAAACATATTTTATATAATTCCTGGCCACCTGGCGGGTGACTTGGAGATCTTCAAGTTGAAGGGAGATCAAGAGTGAAGAAGTATCCTCTCCTGAACTGGTTGGGATCTGCCTAACCCTAGCTTGCCCATCAAAAAGCAAAAAGTTGAATCCTTGGCAAAATTTCATTATAATTACATTACGGGTTATATCTCTCATTTTTTTTGTTCCTTTTAAATGTGCCAAGATACTCGTTCCTTTTGAGTTCCATTTATTTGGCAACTTAACAAACTTTTGCTATGTGTATGGTTGATCTATTTGTTGGATCAAATAGGCATTTTATGGAAAAGAACATCAAAATTAGTGAAGACAAAGAATTCTTCTTGGTATTCTTCTTCCGAACCAAGTGAGGCCTATGTGCATTCAAGCAAGAGGCAACGACTGGAAGTCTTGCTAAAACGTGATCAACCTGTTGAAAATCAGCAGAATCTTGCTGATTTGCCTACATCAGGAGATGGGAAACATGTACACATTGGTTCAGTTCTTACTGCCAGTGACAAGATTAATATTGTGCCACCATTTGATAAGTCTAAGATTGTCATTGTGAAAGTGGATCAGGACAAAAGTTTCCTTGGGTTGATGATCAATAAGCAGCTAAAGTGGGATGTTCTTCTTGATCTGGGCCACGATGTAGAATTACTCAGAGCTGCACCATTGTGTTATGGTGGGCCAGTAGTTGTTCCAAATGCTCCTCTTGTTAGCCTGACTCGAAATCCTCCTAATGAAGGATACTCAGAGATATTGCCTGGTTTATTTTTTGGTGATCAATCTGCTACAGGTGGAGTTGTAAAGACGATTAAATCTGGAAGTCAGTCTGCCTCGGGCTTCTGGTTTTTCTTGGGCTTTGCGAGCTGGGGATGGGAGCAGCTTTACAATGAAATTGCTCATGGAGCATGGAATCTTATCGATAACCCGGACGTGCAATTGCAATGGCCAGAAACATGAGCAGCGCTTCAGTAGCGGTTGAAAGGGAAACTCACTAAAAAAGCGTTGACTTCATGGAAACTGTGACTTGAATCGTTGAAGTTATACGTAATCAACACGATGAAGCTTCCACAATTTTGCTGGAGGAGTGAGCCACTCAGATTCATTTGAAAGGGCGGAAAACATGTTTGGTTAACACATGCATCATTTATTCTTGTCACTGTTCTGTATCAGTTGTTCCGATAAATTTATTTTTCCTTTTTTTTTTCCAGTAGTTTATATGCTTCACTTTATGTTGACAAATTTTGGTCCCTCCCTTTTATCTGGTAAGGATTGTTTTTAAGTTCAGCGACAACAAAGGCTTATGCTGAAATTTTTGTCAAAAATATTGGCTCTTATCTACTTTTCTCTTTGGTTTCATCTTATGTCTGTTATGCTAGGGCTTGAGGAAGCGGTAGCTGCAATGAATAAGAGATTTAAGAGATCGCCAACGGCATACGGTATAGTTCTTAATAAGGGCATACGACATCGTTCTCGTTAGAAAGCGTGTTCCCAGCTAGTTGCAATAAAAATTTTCTATTATTGTATCCAGCATTTCCCAGCTAGCTGCGGTAAAAATGTTTTATTATGAAAAATATATAATTACTGCCAAAAATTGGAAACGAAATCAAACCAAGCACTCCATTTATCTAGCTCTAATCTTAGTTCCTCTCCCTTTCTGACAGCTCTATCCTCGTACATTTCAAAGACCTGAAAGCTCATTCAACAAAAGCGTGCATTTCCCTCTTTTTCGTACGTTCTCAAGTGCGTGGGAAAGGGTGAGGCGCTCGCAGAGTCGCTTACAGAATGGTAGGCAATGCTTGAAGAAAAGCAGCCCAAGTGAACTATAGGCACAGACACCACCCGGTGAGGGTTCTAAGTGTTCGATTAACTCCCTTTATTTTGTAGGCACTGCTTAAAACACTAAACGTTAATTTCTAAAGCGATTGGGGTTATTCGGAAGATTTGCAGTGCAACATTTGGCCTCTTAGTTGGTGCCAAATTTCATGGGTGGATTTTATAGATAAGCTTAACTTGACATAGTACATTCCCAATTTGGACCCAACCAACTAAGTTTGTTTCTTTCGTCCATGGTGAGATGTTACTGAGGAAATTATCCTGTAAGAAAAAAAAGATTCCAGAGGTTTGGCCCACTGAAGATTGAAAAAGGTCTGAATATGTTCTTAATTGTTTCCTGTCCTTGTAATTTGTTTTTTCTTTCTTTTTTTCTCAGATTTTTCATCCAAAGTGAGATCGGGTTGCTTGTTTCATACAATAGGCACCAGGGACCAAACATATGCTCTTAGTAAATCAAAGAACTAAACACCAACAAGGAAATATGTGATCCTGTGCTGTGTCTAAATGTTGGTTCGATATCTGAAGCAGGAAACTGGCTTCCTTATATACATTCCCAAATTCTTTGATCTAAAATAACGCACAGGATGAGATGCAGATTAGATGACCTGAAGTCCAAAACATGGTTTACAGTCGAGCTTTACATTGTATACATAGATTTGTCGCTGCACTAACTTGTCTGCTACTGCTGCTGCACGTAATCTTCATTGCATTGTTTTGTCAGTGAGTAAATACTGGGGTAAATTTCTCTCGTCATGGCTCTCTTGATCTCCAGAAGTCTTGACCATCTTTTGTCAAAAGGTTTTTCCTTTGGTCCAATATCTGTAGATGCAGTTTGCCAGGGACTTAGTAATCAAAGTTACTGTGTGCGTGTTTTTTTGTGTGTGTGTGTGTGTTAGCAGCATAAAAAATTTGCAACCAAATGCGCACACTGCAGTTTCGGTCCCAACTTGTCGCAAGCATCTGAGCAAGTTCCCTGCAGCAAAAAATGCAAAATTTTATTCAGCTATTGTTTACTCTAGATATAGTGGGTTCCAAAATTTGGAGCTATTCAGATTACTACCTTCACTGAAGTATATAATCGAATTGTGTCCTGAATCAGAGAATCAAGATCAGCTTCTGTCCCGGGTTTTACATAGATAACCTGCAGTATTGTTGTGCGCTGTAAGTATAGCGTTCTTTTTTTCCTCAAATTATTTAAAAATTTATGTGTATGCATGTCTGTATTGGACTGGGCTGCAGAACTATGTTCCAGAGAGATAGGGAAGAAGACTTAATGATGGGTCATCTCCACCGATCTCTGGCATTGAATGGCTTTCCTTGCTTGGTAGAACCCAGACATTGAATGTGGTATCAATCTGCCACCAAAATGTATGATTGTGAAGATTTCAACATACATGAATATTCACTATTGTGAAACATACAGAGAGCATTTGTAAATTTCCAGAATTTGAATTGTACTTAAAATGCATCCTTTGAATAAAATTGACGTTTGCTGATCCAGCCTTTTCTGTCAACCATCTGCGTTTGCAATCATGAATTACTATTAGCCTAATGGGATCTTTGTTCGGAAGGGGCTCATAAACACCTCACTAACTTGGTTTATGTCTGTTGCCATTATGTATCACTGACAGGCGAGTGACAGCCTAATGATCTCTTTGCTCACAAGGGACTCACAAACACCTCTTTGGAGAAGTTGGAATTAACGTTGTCAAGGTGAAGGAGGTCAAAAGCTTAATACCTGAAGGCGTCATGAGTGTTAATTTAATGCAATACCCTTAAGGAGTCTTTCTTGCAAGGTAAAGTAGCATTGCTATACTATTGCACAGGGATTTTGTGCTGATGGAATGCTGCTGGAACGGAAACACACTACAAAGCAGACATGCACCTTCCAGAAGGTAGCGCTTGGCTGCTCAATTAGATTATACTCCGGTGCAGTTTACACAACAAACTTTTGAGCTTCTGTTGATTTCCATATTGATACCACCAACCACCATGAGTATTGACAAGACATACATGTAGATCCATATATACGTGGCAACTGAACAAGATGAATAGCTGCAGTACCTCTTTGATATATTTGCAGAAGCAGTTGCTGCATTTCCTTGTGAAGGACGAGGTGACTTTTCCATCGATGGAGTAACCAAAGCCTGTGTGCTGTTTAAGAGGAGCAATTGCATCGCAATCAGCTTAAAATAAATCTAACGAAGTTTTATGTTAACAGAAAAATAATGTTTCTACCATCTTATTAGAAGCCACTAGACTGCCCTGTCATGCATGGTATTAAATAGAATTGTTGCCAACCTTCTGAACAGCTAAGCTAACAAAAACCTCTGCATCTCCTTGCCCTTCTTCTGCCAAGTCATCCAGTTGCAATTCTCTGAGAGTGAAGACAAAGTCGTATGTCCACTGCCCTTGATATTTGCAATCAGATGTGGAAATCGTAATGAGGCGTCGGGCCTTCGGCTGCAGTTTTAAGCTTTTCTTTGAATGCTGTTGTTACAGGAACCAGAAGGCAGACATTACAGAGCCTCAACAAGCACGTGCAAAAAATAGGAAATGGACTAACTAGAAATCTGTTAATCTCGCGGGAAGAACGAAAATAGTTGGCAATTATCTAAAGACTACTTATTTCACAACCAATGACTTTCCCATGTTACATCTTCAAAGAGAGGGGGAGTGTTGAAGCAGAAACCAATTCAAGACACGGCAGTTTTAAGGTGTTGAAGCAGAAAATAATTTAAGAGATGGGTGTTTTGGAGTGTCGAAACAGAAAATAACTTAAGAGATGGTTGTTTTTGTACCTTGACGAATTCATCCTTTTCTGGTAAAGCTTCTTCATATTTGGAGCCATGGCATTGCAGGCCTCTTCCGTTGACAGAAGGTATTCGTTGAAGGGTTCTTAGTTTTGGGATTTGTAGGTTAATTCTGTTGATTGTTCTTGACATTGGGTGACACAGTCCCTCCATTTTAGGCACTCCTCAGATCTTTCGATGGTTTTACCGAAGAAGAAGAGAACGGAATAACATCTTCCGAGTCGCCCACCCTTATCTGCTCTGGAGGTGGTGGATAGCGAGTGTGGCTCTGGTTGCTCTTGAAGATGTTGATTTACAAGCCAGCCCTTTATTGTGGCCAAGCTTGCTAAAATACTCTTCCTCGAACATTTAGCAAATGGGACTCGCTCCAACGATCTGAAAATTGTTTTCGACGACGAAGAGAATTTAGATCAGAACTCAGAATTTAATAAAGCGCATTGTTGTGGGCTCAGATTGGATCGATGCCATGATAGAAAAACAGAGCCAGAATATTCTTCAGAACGCCCTTAATTTCCTGCACAGTAATTAAAAAACACATCTACCTCAGTTCGATCTTGCAATCTGAACTCAAGGTGTGAATGACGTCAAGTGACCAAGACAACCCTCAACTTAAGGTTTCTTACTTTATTTTACTGTTGAATTTTCTCATTTATTGTCTTTTCATCATCTTCTCAGCTTTTATAACATTGTTATAGACATAAATTTTACTGCAACGAGTACAGCTCTTTTGATTATCTCTGCCATGAGTTTTTCCGGAGAAGATTATCATATAGATGCGTTCTCCAGCCTAGATGCCTAGAAGTAGGCCAAAATCACAATCCACATTTTTCTGAGATGTTCATGATTTTAGAGTGCATTGCACTGAACCCATAAACAATACTGTCTTATTGAGCCAACTAGATTACCAGCATTGCATGTTATGTTTTTAAAAGATCTGTGGATGCGGCCTACATGTTCAAAAATGTGGGATGAAGAAAAAGCACTATTTTCGACACAGGATTGCTCGAGTTCAAAAATCAACTTCTTTACCTTAAACAGCTTGCGAAGTTAGATTGAATGATAATATCCTCATCCTATTATTTATAGATTTTGGACATTGGGAAACCATCCATCTGAACATAATACATGTACACAAGTGTTTTGGCAATGCCAAAGTAAAAGAGCAACCGTAAAGAAACACATATCAGCAGACATATGATTGAATAAACCTTTTATCAGCTTGCCATTTAACAAGGACTGAGCTTGTTAAATCCTTTGATGTGTCACATATCAATTGTACTGATGTTTACAAATAATTGCAACTGTATGGATGGAGTAATCCATCCAATGCCATTAGGATGCTCTATATGTTTAGAAAATATAAATATAAAACTGATACTATTACTATTTTAAACTAGACCAAGCAATTAGCAGGATGCTCGTTCTCCTTTCCTTTTCTGACATGACGATAAAGAACGCCTTCGGGAAGTGACTTCGACTTCAGTCTGTAAATAACTAAAATTTAGGTCCTTTCCTGAATAAATGAAGATCGGGAACTCTTGTTAGTTTACTTGAAGCTGGAAACTTCCTCTGAGAAAAGGCACCTCATCCTCTCTCTCTCTGACATGGCTCTCCTCTGTCCTCGAATCCCAAGCACCACTGCGCCCAACAATGCCCAATTTTCAGGTACACCATGAAACTCTCTCTCGCGCCCGCACACACAGAGACCAGAGGAGCATTTCGCTCAAAAGGGTGTCTCGTTTTGATTTCCTGTAGGTGGTGGCAGCAACCTCCTCAGACTTCCTCATTTCCACCGGTTAAGGCCTTCAACCCATCATGGACTGTTCTGCTGCTCCACTACCGCCAACACTCGCCATTCTAACCGCCGCCACCACCCAACAGCGGTAAGCTCCAAATGCTCGCCCGCTTTCCCTTTCTTGTTGCTTTGGTCGCTTTCAACACACGTCTTATCCCCCTCTTTTCCTTCCCTTCCTGCTTCTGGTCCGGAGGGACAATAATGGGGGCGTAAAAGGCAGGACAGGACCATCTAA
This sequence comes from Nymphaea thermarum, assembly GCA_011799765.1. NCBI lineage: Eukaryota > Viridiplantae > Streptophyta > Magnoliopsida > Nymphaeales > Nymphaeaceae > Nymphaea > Nymphaea thermarum. The sequence goes on along the minus strand of JAANDH010000181.1, from coordinate 726,250 downwards.
TGAGCCTATTTCTTGAAGGATCCATAACATAAAAGAAAATCATATACTTCCGTCATCATACTTAAGATTTAACCGTAAACGATTGCAATAAGTTTCGTTTTTATTGTTTAGCTGTTTTTTCTTTGGTGCTTAAATTTTTAGCTTATACCTTCTTTAGAAATTAAATGGCAGCCATTGTTCAATTCCCCTCAGTCGGATTGATTTAAAACCACATATTACTGTGTTCACATTTTTTACAATCGTGGCCCTGGCCCTTTCTTCTGAATCAATTTGCAAGCTCTAACATGTTTAAACTCTTTCAGCAAAAGCGTACGCCGAAGATAACACAAAGCAGAATCTCAAAGTTCAGTCATGTCATTGGTCTTATGGGAGTCATGGCACCAGGATGCTTCCAGCCCGGGCCTGCAAGAGCGTCTGCAATGTCCCACTTTGAAGCTGACACCATGTTGGAGAATTTGCAGCTACTAGCCCTTGCAGACCTGGATCCAGCAACAGCCAAGCTGGGGATCACAATCATAGGTCCCCTGTTATCTGCATTTGGGTTTCTGTTCATCCTGAGAATAGTCATGTCTTGGTATCCCAAGCTTCCAGTTGGAAAGTTCCCATATGTTATCGCTTATGCACCCACCGAACCGATTCTCAGGCAGACGAGAAAATTGATCCCGCCCGTCGGCGGTGTGGATGTCACCCCTGTGGTTTGGTTTGGCCTGCTCAGTTTCTTGAACGAGATATTAGTAGGTCCACAAGGGCTTCTTGTTCTTCTCTCACAACAAATGTAGACTATAACTCCCAATGTTCTTATCTTTTCCTTTTCTGTTTCCTTCTTGACTTTTACATTTTCAGTTGCGGTTTCCGCGTGTAACATGGTAAAAGATGTAACTGCAGAGGATCTGTGCTTCATCAATTGTTGAACAAGCTAACTCATAACAACATCAACCAACGCACATAAGACAAGCCTTCCTCTTAAATCTCTTCAGCAACCGTTCATCCCTGAGAAAGCAGTTTGTGGCATTTGGTTCCTAGTGTTATCTTTCTTGATTAGGAGCTGCCATTTTCAGAGAAATCCTCATTCAACCTCTAGTTGCCTTGCCTTGCCCCTTTCAATAAGTTTACCATAAAAGATGGGAAATTGAGAGCTGTGAATTCTATACAGTAATAGGGACGGTTCTTGTTTTGTGGGATAACGGCCAAACTCGAGAAATAATTCAAAGTAAAATTTCTTAGCCAAACTATAGCTGCATCGAGAAGAAATAAGATTTATATCTCTCATGACTCACGTCTATATGCCATGTTACTTCCTTGGCAATATCCTACTCCAAACATGATTTTTGTGACTATCATCCTATAAGATCTCTATTTATAGTCCCACTCCAATCTAGAGAAGTACAGAAACTAATAATTGGTTCCAAGATGGACGGTACCAAATCTTCCTTTGAACTTGAAAAGTCCAGGTTTGTCACTGAATCTCACTTGGAATTGATAGTGCTAAGCGTGGCATGTGATTCAGAAGACTTTGCATTTTCTTAAACTAGTTCAAGGGGATGAACCTGGATTGATTTAACCCGCTGAGTCCAAGAATAAAAAAAGTATCAAATGTTTGTTGACTCTTGCAAGAACTAAGGTACCTCGCACATCTGGCTGCAAATTTATTAGGGAAGAGAGTAAGGTCCAGAGCATGCATTCCAATTCTAACCATGTGGTTTGTTAATCAACTCCAACGTCCAGTTGAGGACGTCAACAATTGATGACCATTTGATGATAGCAATGAACCCTACAAAGATCTCAGTATGCTCCAAAAGGGATTCATGTGACTGATAAAGATATGTTCACAATTGATTACAGGAAAAGTTGCTTATATTTGGACGGTGCAATTAGAAGGTTGGCAATTCTCAGCTTCCAAGCATTCATTATATTCAGGTCGTTGCGTCCTGATTTGCAGCTGAGGATGCTTGACCGGAGATCACGCTGACCAGATCTTGATGTCACTGGGTAAGCGTGCTCTTTGAAAGGGAAACCCTGTGTCACAACCACCATGAATACTTAATTATAAGGCTGCGAAGCAGAAGGGTGATTCATCTTGGCGTCCTTCGTGACTCCCTTTTATCGCTTGTTCACACCTGTGGTGGTTTGAAACATATTTACAGTAAAATTTCATTAAAGAGTGAACTCATAGACATTTAAGTTTTTCATACACAAGAAGAAAAAAGCATCTGTTTTGCACCACTGCTTTTTGTGCGAACCAAAGTTAACAGATTGGATAGCAACGAGTTCGTTCAAGTCGGCTATGGCTACTCGTGTAGCAGAAGAGACACTCGCAGAAAGAAGCTCGCGTAGTCCACTCTGGAAGGTCCTCGTCGTAGGCCGATACCCAACATCAGAATTGGAGTTCAGTTCAGATTGAGATTAAAACCCATTTGAAGATCTGCATCTAAAAGAACTTCCCTTCTCCATTGGAACTTAATATCCATCGGACTTAGTAAGAAATTATCTTCCCCAATTATTCAATTATTCATTTCATTCATATCTTTTATTGATTATATGTCATCGAATCAATTGGACATACTGAATAATACCAAACTGTTAACATCTCTAATAACTAAGAAGACAGTGACTGGAAGGAGGGTGAAGAAAGGTTGTTCTCCTCTATGGAAAGCAATGTTCATTTAACATTGGTACTACATAATTTGTTTTCTCTACACATCATTACCTTGGAAGCATGTGAAAACCAAAAAAGGCTGCACCCACTGGAAGGGATAGCTCTCCTTTTAGATTATTTAGAATCTTGAATAAATGTAACTTGAAGCATGCGTGCATGCGCACAACAACTTGTATCCCCTTTTGAGTATTAAACAGACCACCGTGCAACCTTACTTATGGGCAGAACTCAGCTGAAGGCCTATAATATTGGGGCATGGAACTCAATCATTGTGGTGCCACCAAGAACTTATACCTTCATAAGATAATGTGACTCTCTCCTTTTAAGTATAGATTCCTTCCCTATTCCACAGTTTACCAGCAAGCGCTATTCCAAAGACAATCTTACTAAAAATGTTTACATATCAGATCCCAGAACAAGGTCTTATTCCAAGTACCAAGTTCACATATATCTGTAGTAGAAACATTGATTCAGAGCCAAATATTCAAGGACATTATCAAAGACTCATGACTCTGCAACGCCTCCATTGAAAAATGTCAACATGTTCATGATTGGTTGAACAACGCAAGAGCACTGCTGCCACCAAAAGAAACATCGAATGATTCCTGGACTCAACTCATGATATGCCAAAATAGTTTTATATATACATATAAAAGTTGCAAACTGCATCTCAATCTTTACAACTTTTTGCAGGAGATTTTCGTATTTATGCGATTAGCCAACAAAAGCAAAGGTCATTTCAAGATATTCAAGCTCAAAAAGGTTAAGAATATAAGTAAATTTAATATATTTTACCTAAATGTACCTGCTGACGATCAATTGTAGGGGAAAAGAGATGAAGAAAAGATAATGCAACGAGCGTAATGGGCGTCAATACAAAGCATTATTCTAATGCTTTTGTCCTCACCAACGGAGTCCTCAGCGGCTATTCTGCTTTCAGGACCTAGAGGGTGTGATGTTGTACGACCTCATCACCGAATAAGTGGAGGACAGCTTAAAACTGCGGATTCCGGCGGCTACAGTCAGCCGGCCGCAGCCAATTCCTTTCCACCTAATGGCATGCCATTCTCGTCAAAGGCGCTCTATATATTATAACTGGTTGTTGGGGAGTGAAGTTGCAGAATCACACACACACAGATGGTAAGAAGTGCTGCTAGGGTGGTGGGACTGAAGGCTTCGTCGGCAGGGGTGCCGTGCATGGCTGCCATTTTGCAGCAGGTGCTGGTGCTGGTGCTGTGTCTCGAACTGGCGGTGGGGTCCCTCAGGTTTGAGGATCGTTTCCAGCCGAACTGGGCGCCTGATCACGTAATGTACGACGGCGACCTGATCGAGCTCCGCCTCGACAATTCCTCCGGTTGGTTCACCTCCCACTGCCTCTGCCTCCGGTGTCAGTGTTATATATCTCGTTTCCAGAGGCGTGTCGATGCTTATCTGCGTCAACGGCCGGTGTCGGTCTTAAAAAATACTTACTTTGAATTGATTTTCTATTAATATATCAGCGTTCTGTATCGTTGATAGATTACATATTGTTTGCTTATATTTTAGACCATCGTCAATTCGATTTGCCAAAATATTGGTGCAACGCCTGTTTCTCTTTGGAGTTGAGAATATATAGTCTTACATTAACGATCTCCAAAAAGCTTCAGAGATTTATATACCCGTTAGCTATGCTATTGGAAAGGAAGGTGTTTGGTAATGATGATGAAGATTATTTTTGCTTGTGCTTATGCTTCGGCGGATGACAATTTGATATTGTTTCTTTGACTGGATCTGTTGCTGTCGTGAATGTGAAGGTTGTGGGTTTGCCTCCAAAAGCAAATACCTGTTTGGCAGCGTCAGCGTGCAGATAAAACTCATAGAGGGCGACTCTGCTGGAACGGTGACCGCGTTCTATGTAAGATAAGATTTGATGTCCTCTGCAACTGCATAATCTCCTTTTTCTGTGGCAATGAGCAATTCGTTTCTGCAAATTCACAACATCCTTGGAAATCTTTATAAGCAGATACAAATGAAAAGGAGACAATCTGAGGCAGAATGACATATTCTCATAGCGATAGATCATATACATTGCCTGCATTGTAAACCATGCTTGAAGTGGCTTAGATGCTCTGTTTTCTGAAAGTTTTCAAAAATGCAGATGTCATCGGTCGGCGAAGGTCACGACGAACTCGATTTTGAATTTCTCGGCAACGTCTCCGGGGAGCCGTACATAGTTCAGACAAACATCTACGTCAATGGCACCGGAAACAGGGAGCAGCGCCACTACCTGTGGTTCGACCCAACTAAGGACTTCCATTCCTACTCAATCCTGTGGAACAGACACCAAATTCTGTAATGGCCATACTACACTCGCCATCGATTCTTGAACCTTCATCATGCTTCACATATACTGATACACATAGAGAAAGAGCTTTTGGCGGTTGAATTGCGGAGCCTTTAAACCGCAATTCTCTGTTAACTACTAGTTATTTGTCACGCTTTCAGTTCTCTGGTCTGCAACGCAAACTGGGCTGCGCGTTCTGTGGAGCCATACGTCCTATTGAAATCCTAGCTACATCCATGCGTCCGTCATAAGCCCAAATGGTGATCGATTGCACGGTATTTTAACCCTTGCGACAGTACGAACCACAGATAATAGGCGCACAGCAATTTGAGCTCTGCTTGTGCAAGGTCCGCATTAGCGCTTTATAAAGTGAATCAATTTTGAGACAAGTCAGAAATTTTTTACTAGGAGTTTATGAAGTTTTTTTTTATGAAGAAGGCCGAAATAAAGTTTTAAAATTTTGTTGAAATATCATTTTTTTAAATTTTGATAAACAAGTAAAATTTTCTAAAATTTAGATATAAATTAAAAAAAAAAACGGGTCCCCTCTTGGCTCCATCCCTAGACAATGGTTAAACTCAGTCCATTAGCTGCGCCACACCCAAGTTGTACGTAAGTCTGTTAGGCTCTTTAAAATTACACAAAAAACACACACACTATATATATATATATATATATATATATATATATATATATATATATATATATATATATATATATATATATATATATTGCACGCGTATCCTAAAAACGTCCATGTTTTGAATTTTCAGGTACAAAGTTAAGACTTAAGAGCGATACTCACGAATGTTTTTTTTTTTTTTAATTGGTGTTTTTTCAAAAGTGAAACTCACGGCTGTTACCGATGCAATCCAGGACCCCAAGGCCAATGGGGAGCATAGCATTTGCCTTCATGGTTTCCTCCCACTCACCCAATAAAAATTAATGTTGTTCATACGCCAGCTTCTCCTTGGCTCAAGAGTTGCAATATTTCTTGTGGTCGACAAAGTTGAGCGAAACTCCAGCTGGGAATACTATGACCCTGCCGAGCTTCAATTCAATCAAACTCCGCTCTCCCACAACCCAACCACAAAATTATGCTGACATTAGATTATTCTAGCGTTCAACCCACTTTGGCATCTAACGCCTCCATATTGTTGGTGTCATTCCTCCTTCTGCTGCAGGTTCATGGCGGACAATGTTCCAATCCGGGCGTTTAGAAAGCAACAAGACACACTGCTGCAACCCCCTTTCCCAGACAGCAAGCCAATGTGGGTGTATGGATCAGTTTGGAACGCCGATGACTGGGCAACGCAAGGAGGCAGGGTGAAGACCAACTGGAGTGATTCTCCTTTCATTTCCCAGTTCCGCGGCTTCGAGATCGATGCCTGTGAGGTCGGCGGAATGCCGAGCAGTGATGGTGATGCCACGGAAAGAGGCAGGTGCGCAGATGCTGAGACCGGGTTCTGGTGGGATACGCCGGCCAAGGCAACCCTCAGCCCACACCAGGTGCGCCAGCTAAAGTGGGTAAGCAGAAGGTACAAGATCTATGACTACTGCAGAGATGTTACTCGCTTTGTTGTCAAACCAGTTGAATGTTAAGCTCCATATTGAATCCTTTCCAATGAAATCATGCTGGGAGGGGACTGGGACTCCCACCCTTTATTAGAAAAGAATAGAATGTGAACAGAAATAATACAGAAGCACTAAAAAGAGGAAAAGGGATGCGCAACATCAAAACCAATGAAAAAACAGGTAATCCAAACACAGAAAACAACCAGACAATAGAATTCAGGACACTAATAACAACCCCAAGCAATCACACCTCCAGAGGATCAACCAAATTCAGATCTCCAATCTGCTTGGCTGTATTGCAGCAATCGATGGCCAACATGTGTTGAGAACAGATTATTGTTCAGCTCTATCGACGATGCCCTCTGGTCCAAAAGTTTCTACTCCACAGGCCATGACCTCCTACCACTCAACGTCAAATTCAACCTCCTTTTCCAGACTGCATTATTAGCATTGATAGACAGAAATCCACCCTCCCCACCTGTTGCATTCAATCCCCACTCTAGCATTGAAATTCTGATGAATCCTTTTATTTCACAACCACATCAGAGCCAGTGCAAAACTGCAAATTGTTACCAACTGGCCATATCTTGAGAGATCCGATTCTCACACCGAAATCAAGTCCAAGTCGAAGGAAAAAAGAGTTGAACCCCACTTTTAACAGAGACGCAATAGATGCTCATAACGAAGATACATGGAAAATGAGCAAAACCCATCTCATTTTAAGACTGAACTTCCCAAACCCTTTTTCCATCGATGATCTATCAATTTTAGCAACTTTAGAACGGAGAAAATCATTAAAAAAAGTAGGGAAAAAAACGAACGAAGAAAAAAAAAACAGAACTGGAAAACCCAGTATCAAAATGAGAAGTTTAATCCACATCAACAAAACCTGGAGAACGAAGAAAGAAAAAGGATAAACTTGGAGCCCACAAAAACGTCATTGATGCAGTCCTCTACTCTTAATTCCTTTATAGCTCAATAGTGCGTCAAGTTAGGGATACACATCGTAGCTCATTTTGAATCGTAATACAAAGTTCCCAGAATTTGAGCACAAGCATTAGCTCGAGTACAGCACATATCAAACTCTATTAAAGTCTATAAAACTACATACAAGCAAGATCCCTCAATTCCTCGGAAACAAAAGCACACAAACGCTGCTCGACGGTCGCAACAGTCAACTCTGCGCTGCAAGTTAACTAGAGAATGCACTACCGCATAGGCCAGTTGATCTTTCATTAGTGAAAACAGAATTAGAAAACATGGACCAGAAAGAGATAAAAGTTCTTCATGCACGATGGCGTTCAAGTCTGAACAGCTAAAAGCAGAAGATAACGAAGCCTCAAAGTGGAACTCAAACAGGTACAGAAAAAGTAGTAAAGAAGAAAGCCGACTAGAAAAGCAAAGGCGGATCAATCTAATTAAGAGGATGAAAGCTCGAACAGCAAACTCATGCTGCTCTCCCCTTACCAGGGGAAAACAATCAGGCAGCCGGCTGGTCAATCTCGGCATATGGGGTCTCCAACTGCTGCTGCTCCGCCTCCTGAACTTCCTTTTCCGTCTTTCTCCCCTTCTTGCTCTTGTAATACACACTCATGAAGGTGCCAACAGCACCATACTTCCTCCGGCAATATTCATAATGTGAGGCATCAAACATTCGCCAAAAATTCTTCTCATTGAGCTCGCTGACAGCGTACTGCGGCTGGAAGCTGTGGTTCTCAATCAGCCATAACTCCAGGCGACGCACTGCTTCCGCGCCATCAAACACTTCCCCTCTCAATACAGGCCCAGGTGCATAGTACACACCCACGTCCGTGAACATCTGAGCATAGTCGGTGTCTCCTTGCCTACGATTGTGTTCAAACCCGTGCTCTGGATAGATCATGGTCTTCATTGGAAGCTTGAAAACCCTGTGAGGGCACAGCCATAACGGATACACCTAACCAAACACAATGTCAATCTTCTTCTCAGACCACGACAGACCAGAAAAATCAGGAACGGCAATCACGCTCGACACAGTTCACCAAACCAAACCCATGCAAAAAGACCATTTATCAGCAACGATGTTAAGCGTAACAGAAACATCCATTTAGAATCCCAATTTTTAGGAATATCAAGGAAAAAGCCTTACGTTCTTGCATTTCTTGACCCTAAATATTTTCAGCAATTGTTAAACATTTAGAGTTAGAGCCTCTCATTCTCTAAAGAGCCTAAACGGAACGTATCCAACTGTATATATATTAGTATCACCCTAGCGAGTTAAAACTTTTACGTCTAGAAAAACCAAACTGTCATTCATTCAGTTGAAATGAAAAGGAAAAAATTATTTGATAGCTACCCAAACAACAGCTTCGGGAGATCTTGGAAGAACTAAACATGATCTATCCAATTCAACGCCAAAATGCAGATCCGAGAAACGCTTTAAACCATAACGGATCGGGCTTAAGTTATGAGAACCCTACTCGGTAAACATGATCTATCCAATTCTTTGCGTGCATACGAACTTGTACTTCAGGGCTTGGGTTGTGAAAGTGACCCTTGGGCCAAGATTAAAAGGGCCAATGGGATGTGCTGCAGTCAAGCACAAGAAGACCAGCGAGGCGTTTACGAGTCAGGCCCTGACCCCTGGCCAGCCTGGTACAATGCCCCAGGCCTCCGGTTATGTTTGTAAAAAATCTAGGCTGGCTTAGGGAAGAGTGGACGCCTATGCATTACGACCAACCATCAACCGCCAGACTTCATGGCTAACTTTGCCTCACCTCGTGTGAGAACTGACATCAATTGCTTATAAAAAAGTTTTTTTTTTCAAGGAAAATGAACCAAGCGAAACAAATATGTGACAAAAATCACGGAATTCATTGAGAATGAAGAAAGAAACTGGGGTAGAAGAACAAGATTGACGCTCTACTAAGGGATCGAACAGGTTATCCAAGAACAAAACCCGTTCATAAAAAGCAAAAACAGAAAAAAAATATACTACGAGAACAGGAAATAAAACACAGGAACAGGAAAATAATAATTCAAAAAGTACCTCCATCTCTTCGTGAACGTACTCAAGCGCATCCCCAACTTTGTACAGCGGCACCAACAAATCCTGAATCACGTGCATTTCATGGTAATAGTTCCTAATAGCTTCCCCTTGAGTAGCCTTGAGAAGTGAAACCTTGGGCGGCATCAGCCATCCAAGAAGCCATCTGAACCAGCACTGATCGGCAAATGGAAGGATGAGCTTCCCTTCCCAATATAAGCATCGAGTGTGCCTGTGATAGTATTCTCTGGTGGGGATATACTCCACAAACTCGCCCCTCTTTAAAGCTGTTTGAGCATGCTGATAAAACCATGGCTTAAACCACCATCCAACGCAATTAATCTTATTACCCTTCTTCTTTGCTTCCTCTTTAGAAGCATACCTTCCAGTCATGAACACACCTTCAGTAGGGGTATAAATCATGCCTTCAACAAAATCGGGAACCTTCTCAGGATTGTCCTGATCCCCATCTCTCGGACAAAAAGAATCAGAGTATGCCTGAGCAAGCTCACGCAGATTTCCCACAACTGGCTTATACGTCAGCTTCATGTATTCTTTGATCGGTATGAGCTTAATTTCTGCAGCAACAAGGAGGCCGAGTGTTCCTTGAGACCATGGAATTGCATAGAAAAGATCAGAGTGCTCATTATCTCTTGTAGCCCTCACTAATCGCCCATCAGACAACACAATTTCGTAAGCAACAACTGTATCAGAAAAGAGGCCATAAATATGTGAGCTTCCTTCAATGCCGTACCCATTGATAAGGCCCCCAACTGTGAGATCATCGAGTTCGGCAACTACAGCTAGCGCAAGGTTCATGGGGACTGTCTCCCTTGTAATCTGACCCATATTGACCAGGGGCTCAACACGTGCTATCATCCTTTCCTTGTCGATGTCAAGAATGTTTCTGAATGCAGAGAGATCAACCTCAAAATGCCGAGCACGTTTGTAATCAACATTTCTCATGCCAACTGCAATCCATGGCTTCCTAGCAGTGCACACAAGTCCATCCTTCGATGGATTCCTCTGCTTCAGGCGATTAACCACTTTCTTCACATTTTCATCATGCTCCTTTTGACGGCGTTTGTATGACTTCAACGATGACCATAGATCTCCAACATAGATGCTGAAGTAGAACAAAACGGAAAAGGGGAGCACAACAAAGATAACAATGATCCATCGGAAATTGACAAGGAAATCCACCCATGTCTTCTTTCTCTTTGGGCGCAGAGGCTTCTCCAAATCAGACATCCTGCCTGACTATGAGCTGTGAAAAGGGAATAGAGAAAACTGTATCAAACATCAGCTTTAGAATTGTGGTAATTTATTCTATTTCAAGAACTGAGAAATGTTTTAACACACTGCCTTCGTATTTCTTCGAAAGGAAGCCAATGTGCAGCAACAAACCTAAGAAACGTCTACATGCCTAATGATCAATAATTGCTTCCGGCTTTTTACCGGCAAAAGAAGCTAGAATAGAATGAACTCATATTCTAACCATAAGAAAGGAAACAATACATGAAAGAAAAGAAAAGGAGAAATAAGCTCCGGTCTGTCTATAGTAATCTTGCTTCACATGGCCTAGTAACGAAGTTGTCAAGTGGATCAATTTCAGCAGTCAACCTCTTCAACCAGATGAAATTGGAGGATGACAAAGCTGGCTCTAGCTAGGCAGATGAACCTAAGATTTCTTTGACACGGTCAATTATGTAAAAGGAAACACACACACACACACATAGAGAAGGTAGAGTAAAAGTATTCTATTATTTTAACCCCAAATTGCATCCAGAAGATGTTCTACCGGACGAAGAAAGAATGTCCCAAAAGCACCATGCTAATTTACTTGATAAAGAATTAAACAAAGATTAAAACTGATGAAAAAGGCTTTACTAGTAAAATCAAGAGAACCATAATCTAAAATTTTAGAAAAGGAGTTGTTTCAGATGGCATTTCAAAGTAACCACTCTGAATGCTCCTGCCGACAGATTCCTGTAGATGTTAGCTCCCAAGGGAGAGTAACTTCATGAATCAGATTCCACAAAGTGGACAGATCCACAAAGTAACTATAAGAAAATGAAAATTGGAGTTGAGCTTAAGCCCGTTTTAGGGGATTTACTTCCGCTGAATAAACTCATCTTCAGTTATGAATCTTGTCTGAGAAGGAACTAAGTTTGAATTCTGAAGTGCATCCGGCGCTCTCAACATTTATAGATGCATGCGAACAGCCAAGGGTTGAATATGAACCGTGAAAGCCTGATTTTTTAGCAACTATCAACAACTGCATTCAACTATAGGTGTTGAAAGGCCCTGACTTCTCAGATGCCTCTATAGTCTATAGTCTAGACCGGCAACTTCAATCAGGGAATGAATATATGTATTTTCCAAAACCAGCAGCTAAGAGAAACAGAAATGGAGAGTGGAGATGCACTAACTTTGTACATTTCAACAAATGAAGCAAATTTCAGAACTTTAAATCTTTGATATTTGAAGAAAATTCAAACTGTAAGTATATAAACACTTAAACAGCAATATAATAATGATGGCAGGCTGGCGGCAATTGCATTATAACAGAAAACGTGGCAACTCCCTTATCTTAAGATCACACTTTTCATGAATTTATGATGCTCTCAAGCACATTTCTTAATAGGGTTTCAACTCCAACGTAAGTGCCAATTGCCGAGCTAAAAGACAAATAAATAAAACAACTAATCAAGCAATAGACCAAGAGGGAATGGTCAGGGTAACTAGCAAGCACAACGAAGCTCTTGGCCGGACCATGCCCCTACAAAGCAACTTTCATGCAGTGAACACCAACTAAGTAAGAATCCACCTTAAAACCGCAAAAATAATCTCGTATAATAATGCCATTAAATAAAAAAAAACAAATAAAAAAATAGTGATCCAAATCTCCAAGTAATTTGCTGATCCACCGAAGCAAATTTGTATTTCTTGAGCGTTTGGAATTTTAAGCAGCGTACCCACCGCAAATTATCTAGTGATCAGGTCAAATTTTACAATTCAAGATGGTAAAGGAGTGGGGGACTTTGGACGCAGACGGCATTAAGAAGTGTAAGTTTAGTAGCTCCAAACAATGAAACATAAACTGAAACAGAGACCGATTAGATCAAGAAACACTAACTTAAGATCCACATCTTGCTGGAGATAACTTGCATACGGAGGGCTTGCAATGATTATCAATAGGGACACTGATTAGAGAGGAGGAACGCGAGATAGCAAGCTTGAAGCACCTTAAACAGACACTAGTCTCTTAGCATCAAACAGCAATTTAAAGAATCTGTCATAAAAGAGCAAAGACAAGATATCCGAAAAGAATAAGCAGAAGAAGAGCAAACTTATGCTCGAACATTTTACATATACTTCAGAAGCTACCGTCTGGTACGGGGAAGGCCGCAAGAAATAGAATCCAAAAACACAAGATGGTAATACTGTGGACGTCACTGTTAAGAAAGTGAAGCTGAACTCAAAAAAACAGTGAAACGACTGGGAATATCACAGGTTGAAGGAAAGAAAAATCCAAGTCATACTGAATACCCTTCAGATCTAAAAAATAAACTCCACCTTCATGCCAAACATGAAGAAGTGGCTGCTGACATTCTAACCACGAAACAACATTCTTCCAGAAATAGACTAAACAAGAAACGTAGACCATCGGAGGAAGGAACCGCTAAGAAGTGCATTTTAAACAAGAACAGAGCCATCTCAATGCACATTCCGGAAACACGCACGAAAAGTTCAAAGATTTCCCCGAAAATAGTTGGCTGAGAAGGAGAGGCAGAGCTGGAGCCAAACTAAAAACAATAGAAAAGAAAGAAGTAAGAATCTGCTCATGTCCCAGGGAGAAAGTACAGATGAAGTTCACCGGAGAAATAAACTCGCATTTCGTAGGAGTAGGTCAGATGAACTTTAAGAAAATCTCCAAAATACACAGATCCCGTCGGGAACAGCCAAAACGAACGGTAAAATGCCGGTGAACATTTTTTCCCCTTTTACAGTACTCGCATTTGGGAAATCAAGTAGCAATGAACCTTGAAAGAAGCGAGAAACTCAAAAGCAGACACTTACACGGAAGAGAAAGGGCTACTATATTTTACGATACCGCAATCCTTTCGAGTAAACCAACTGACAATGAGCGAAAAGCCCTGGCTCCTGCACCAGAGCTAGCCCCAAAAGCAGATAGAGTGAGAGTAGAGATACAGAAGGCAGAGGGTTCGATTCAAAAGGAAACATAAGAAAATGCCATTTCTTGTGCACGAACTTTAGAAAGAACTGAACGAGATAAAGTGTGAGGGACTTGAAACGCTAGCTTCTAAGTTAGAGGTGCGGCGTTGGGGACGGAGCTCACCGTAACCGAGGACAGCGCCTCCTGGAAGACGACGGACGCCGGAGTGAAAACGGCCGGCGTGGCCTAAGCGTGCAGCATTTGCCGACGACCGGGGAGACCTGATGCTCGAGCGCGAAGAGAGGATCCCGAGATGCTTGGATTTATAGAGACGTATAGGACGTCGCCATGGATCGAACAGCGGGAAAATCTTTTTTTTTCTTTTTTATTTTCCCCTTTTCCCTCAGCCTTCCCTTGAATTTGTTTATAGTTTATTTCCGCCTCTTGCTGGAGCTCACGTTCCGAGGATCAGTGGGGCACGTGGTGCCTCTTCAAGAAGACGACAGCGAAAGTACCAGAGAGGAGAGAGGAAGTGTAGTAGTCCAAGAACCCCGTTTAAATGAGGAACGAAACCTCCATCCTTCCCTTGTAAATTGTAATTTTTTCAATCACCCCCTCGGTAAAATTCCCCCAACGGTGGAAAACTGCCTAGATATATTCGAAAACCCCTTTTCTGCAAAACGGATAAATTTTTTTTATACTTTTTTAGCGGCGTCATGTCCACATCCAATCGAATTTTGAACCTCCCAATGTAGTGACTCAATTCAATTTTATTTTCTAAAACGCTAAGGCCTAAGGGTGTGTTTGATAGCCTCTGATTTTAAATCTCATCATTACCCAACAGGGGTTTTTTTTTAACCTGATTTGAGTTCGTTCAAAGTAACAAATTGAGCAAAAGACGTCATTTAACATATAGAGGTATAATGTGAACATAACCATGTTCAGATGCCTTTCTTACGTTTGGGCTTGCTTTAAGCAGCAGTATAATATTTGGTAGTAAAATGAATATTTTTTGGTAAATTTTGTCGTTCAAATAACCATTCTTGTTCCTAATTAAATTCATTTTTTAACTTTTCAAGTCAGCGAGAGGTTCATCTCACCACCCAAAACAAAGCTCCATTTCTCCTACCTTCAAGGTTATGAATTGTGTTTGTCAAGGATAGCAAAGTCGCACTCTTCAATTTGAATGTTGTGCTCTACCACCTTAAGACACAGGAACATAGTGCCCATGGAAATCACCGATATAGATCTTGATACCAGATCCAAGTAAGCTATGGGCCTATGGTTTGTGTCTCAGCAGGGTTCTGCTACCTGTGGATCTATTTAACCAAGAATCTCAATCTCGCAGAGTCCGTGGATCTATTTTCTCTTTTAAGTCGAGTTTGATTACAGCGGACCATTGTGGATTGGATATCCGTGGTTTTCAAGTCTGACCCTCCCCTCTTCGATCCGATTTCAAATTCATGTGTGGATTTGAAGTATGTTAAAGAGTGGATGATAAAATCCATATTTGATACAACTTTGGACTTCAGCTATCAAGGATTAGAGATTCTATCATATTTGAGACATGTGGAGAACCAAGCTGCAACCTTATTGGAACACGGAAAAATTATTATAGTAGTCAGTATTATAGGCTATAGGCAGAAATACAAGGCCAACATAATTTTTTTTTAAGGTCTTTTAATCAATTTAAAATATCTAAAATTACAAAGAGGTAGTGGCTGCACTGGGCAAGTTTAACCACTGAAACTTGTCTTTCAAGGGAGCAAAAGACTAACCTAAATATGGGTTTGGACTTCCACATTTCGACCCGATTTACATGGTGAACGAGCATCCAAGTACTTGGATCCGGGACAAGTGTCGCTTTCACTTCACAGTCTACATTTCAAATCTAACGATCTCTGGATTTGCAAATCTGAGTCCAGATCCAAAAATTACTGTACACTGGAGACTGGGCCCTAAATAAAGACAGAAAGAGAGCCTGGGACAATTTTGCTCAGAGCTGGACCCATATTCGATGGCAGGGTCTCGGATTTTCTACAAAAGCCCTGAAGAACCGGACCCAATGGGGTCCCACTGTTCTAATTGTTTATTGCTTTTCTTTTTTTACTTCAGAATTTAAACTTGGAAGGTAAGAAAATTGATTTTCAAAATGTATTAAATAATACTAATTTTTTTCTGAACGAAATGAGCCATGACAGTTGGCCGCTGACACGTTGAGAGCAACTGGAAGTCCTTTCCAACCTTCTCCAGTCCTTATATTTACTGTCTTCCGTTTACTATTTACCGTCTCTCTGTTGCTTTGGCTCTCACCATTCAAATGATTACAATATAAATTTTGAGTTTTAATCTTTTTTTATATATATATAATTTTTAGTTCACTAAAAAGAGAAGAAGTGGTAGAAGCATGAGTGCATGCATTTGGGGGGGAATAAATAATATTTAGTGAAGTTTTTGAAAATTTGTATGGTCAAACTTGGAGAAAGGAGGGCCTTTTTGTGAATATATAGAAAGGCAGTCAATGTGTTGGGGAAGCTTTGGTAAAATGGAAAGGAGATGAAGTAGAGGGAGCTTTCATGGCCAAAGTTGTCAACTTTGTGGGACCCTTTGGCATCAATGAGAGCAGTCAAGACTAAAACCAAAAGAAATAAATTTTATTAAATCCCCTTCCGCCTCCCCCCTCCTAGTAGCCAACTAGCCATGTACACCTCATAGCTCATTGTCAGTCATGAAGTGACAGACACACATATTTTCTTTTTTTTTTCTTTAAATAAATATATATATATATATATTTAAATCATAAAATACACATTTTAAGATCATTTTTTAGTTATACAAAATTAAAAAAAACATCTAAATCTTTGGATTTCTCCAAGCATTCGGATTTGAAAAAAAAAAAATCCTTCAACATCTCATAACACACCACCCAATGTAATTCATTGAGCCGTCATAGTTAGATGAAGTTCTAAATGGTCGAAGAATTTCAAATTTAATATATATATATATATATATATATATATATATATATATATATATATATATATATATATATATATATATATATATATATATATATATATATATAACAAAAATGATCGTCACAGGGTAGAAAAGGAGGAGGGAGTCCCACAAACAAATTTCCCTTTTAATTTATTTATTTTTTTTTCATTTTTTTGGTAATAGGGGAGGTTGTCGCCTTATGGCCCAATTCTGCCGGAGATGGATGTAAGCTGATATACTAAGAGCAGTTGAAACTTAAAAGGACAATGGTAAAGGTAGACTCTTATTTCATAGGTGCTACTAAAATTGACGCCCGTTAAAATGAGTAGTCAATTTTTTTATGTCCATTTTTGTATTTAAAGAGACCACGGAAGAACGTGTAGCCGTTGTCTTGAATTTGCGAAGTTGAGAACAAAATTTGTATGATGAAAGGCACCAAATAAGGTAAAGAAAGTGGAGTTAGTACAGTAGATAATATCAACTATAGTGATCACATTCATAGCAGTGGTAGAGCTAAAAAATTTTAGCTGAAGGGCATGAAGAGCATTAATAGATCTTTCGCGTAGGAGAATGAGTGTTTGTGGGGCACTAACTCAGGTTTTGTATGGGCACCACATGCGTCTGGACCTATCTGAACCTAGGTCCAGCTTAATTACAATGCAAGATTTCAAGGGCTGGTGTAGGGAGTGGCCCACGCCAGTCACATCCATAGTACCATCCACATTCCAACTCTTATTTGCACATTCAAACTTTTTTTGTCAAAAGCACTAATATGCAAATGATCAAAGTTTAGACCCCTAAAAAAATATTAAACCTTTTGCTTACATATGAAAATGGGGCTGAAGGTCATCAATATGAAAATAAGCAAATGGTTATGGACGCTAATATACAAATAAGCAATTTGTGTAGGTCTGAGTGGGCAATTGCTAACACAAGGCACATGTGCCTCCACTATTACTGTATACAAGCAACCCATTGGCCAACATCGCCAATTGATGATGCATCTCTTAATTGGATCTGTGATTGAGTGCCAACCTTATCTCATTTAGCTTGTTCCAAGTTCTTAACCTAGAAAATGCTATGCAATGGCTGAGAAAGTGAAGAGACAAGTTTCATAAAAGCAATTACAACAGGAAACAAATTTTATGAACCAAATGTGTGAAGGAAGAAGCCAAACAGCTGCTTTCAAACCTGCTATGAAAAGTTCAGGAAAAGTAGGCATCAGCAAAATTGCGTGCAAATGGAATAAAGGTTCTGAATTTGGCTGTTAAAAGTTTCATTATAACTATGAATCATATTTCTACCGAGAATTGACAAGCACGAGCGTCAGGTTGAAGTATGTTGCTCTGTTAGATCAGGAAGCGTGGAGTTATTTCTCCTTTTTACAGGGGAAACAAAAATTAGCTTGCTTTTCGTTCATTGTCATTTATCTAGAAAGAGTATTTTACCTTTTTTTGTTTTTTCTCGAATGAGGAGGCAATATAAAGAATCAAGGAAGTATGCTTCTATTGAAGGAGTGAAGTTACCTCATTGCTGAGGATTGAGCATTGTGCCATTAAATGATCAACGGAATGATCTTCAATGGCGATCGTGCCACAGATCGCGTGTTTTACACATGGTCCGGTAGCAGTTCAGTAACTGCCAAAAACGCCGGGAATATTATGGGAGGGGGAAGAATCGTGCAAGAGAGAAACGGAAGTGGGGACGACGATCCAAGACGGCATTGAAGAAGGAGCCGACAACCACAACGCCGACGCCCTGATCTGTCTCCCCTGTTTTTTTCCGGCAAACGGGGGAACGGATGCCCGTGAGCTCGCCGATCCCTCTTCCGACGTTTCGGGGAGGAGAAGAAAGGAAAATTAAAGAGAGAAATTTAATCGTGTGGGTCCGGGTGCGGGCCCGCCCCGGTTTCAATTCGACCCGCAAAGTGGGGGCCGCCCCGCCGGTAGAAAGCGACGAATCATATGGTACTTGCACGTGCTCACATGGCCCACTTGCTATGTTTACCTATTTTTTCCATATAGTCCTCATACTGTAGAAGTATTCATAAACTATCCCTCTCTCTTATGTTTTTTTTAAAATTGATGCGATTAAGAAGTAAGTTGTTTCTTATGCTTCTCTAAAAACACAGCGTGAATGGGAACATCTTCCTCTATGGGACAGTGTGGAAGAGGCGCCCCTCATCCCAACAAATGACACGTGGCCCATCAAGGCCACGTGTCAAAAAAAGGTGCCCCATCACACGCTGCTCTGGCCTGGAGCATAACATGCAAGTCGCTCTCTATATTACTGAAGCGAATGAGCACCTAAAGCTTCACATAAACAACTAACAAAGTGTTAATTCTTAGCCCTAAAAAACAATAATAAAGATACATATATATAAATTTTAAATGTCATTCATAAACATCATCAAATGAGGGTCATTCATCTTTTTTATGGATGGTACCCATTTAGACTTCTTTTACAATACTTATATGTTCATTAAAATATACTTTTTTATTAGTTGCCTCCTTCCTCTATATATATATATATATATATGCGAGAAGGAGAAGGAGAGTATAGTTAATTGGACGATTTAAAAGAAAGGATGAAGGATTCTGTTAAGAATGAGGACGGATTTAGAATTGGCGAAAGTCGATGCCGTTTTCTAGGAATATGTAAAGGCTTATCATATAAAGATTCTTTGTTATTATGACCGTCGTTCCATTCATGATTTTTGCGTGTCAAATTCGTTTTGCCATGAGGAGAAATGCTTCAAATCGGTCAACATTTTTTAAATTTTTAGTGAAAAACAACGCAGCATTTCCAATAACCGTACCATCATTTTCAAACTTCGAATTGAAAATCTGTTCGGTCTGTAATTCGCAAATGTATGATCTTACACGTGTTGGGTGATTATCACTCAAGCTGACCAGCATAAGATTGGAAATTTATATGTAATTACATTGGATCTTCAATCAGATATAGACTCTAATTTGGATTTAGTTGAGGTTTTTAGAGAAAGGATGAATTTGAAAGATAGTATCCATTAAGGGCCCGTTTGGCAAATGAAACATTTTGAAACTGCTCCATAAGGCAAATTCATAAAACACTTTTCATAGTATTTTATGAATTTGTGTCAATTTTTGCACTATATTCATGAAACAATTACATACCGTTCTGTTTGCCAAAACGGACCCTTAAAGATTGTAGAGGTCTCCTAATTCCTTCTTCAGTTTCCTTAATTGGATATTGATTTTGGTCTGGGTCTGATGTCCAGCCTAGAACTTAAACTAGTCATCAACCAGGATGATGATGAATGGAGGAAAGGGTCAGACGTCATATTAGTTATAGTCGAATTATGAATGGAGATGCCAATGGATCAAATAGGATGTACCCTTTACGATATATGATTTATTTAGTATTTATATGCCTATTTTTAAGTTCAGAATCCAAATCTAAATGAATCTGATTTTTAAAACACAACCAAGTCTAAATCACATTATGATGTATATGTTAAGAACCCATTCTCAAAATGTGTGGACATTGAATCCTAGCTGAACAAGATCTGATACTTATTTAAAACCGAAATCCAAATTTGCATATGAGTCCAATCAAATGTCATTTCTTAAAGTTGAATCCGATGAGATTTCTTGCTGGAATGTCACTTTCGTTTTCTCATGACCAACTTTTTGGAAGTAGTTCAGCCAATATCTCGCCCAAATCTTATCCACTGACATTCTTCATTAATCAAGACAACCAGGAAAAGTGTAGGAATATACAACAGTAGGGACCTTTCAATCATTTCCCCGCTTTAGTAGCATCTTTACAAAAAACCATCCTTCACTTTTCCAGAACAAATATTGCAATGCCATGATAAGAGTTTCTTAAGTCTATCAAAGGATAGTTATAATTTTAAATTAAGAGATGATCTGCAACAGATTTTTAAGAAGAAAAAAGCAGGAATGGAATATTGTGGAAAACAGCAAATGGAGAGTCAGAGGGCTGGATCTTCTATTAAGATCCGAGCTGTTTCTGGCTTCACTGGGAGACCACCACGAGTGTCTGCTTTCTGTGCATGATGC
The DNA here is from genome assembly GCA_011799765.1 of Nymphaea thermarum. Taxonomy (NCBI): domain Eukaryota; kingdom Viridiplantae; phylum Streptophyta; class Magnoliopsida; order Nymphaeales; family Nymphaeaceae; genus Nymphaea; species Nymphaea thermarum. The sequence goes on along the minus strand of JAANDH010000181.1, from coordinate 705,427 downwards.
CAGCAGCAGTGGCTGATCCCAACTCTTAATTGTGAGATGGCCTCATGAGAGGGGCTGATCTGTCCTGGTTACTGCTCTTCCAGCCGCCATTAAAACGAATGAATGAAGATCTGTTGCACAGAAAGTTTACAACTACCCACATTCTAGAAAGGCAATTTCTGTAAGTCTTCTTCGAAATTTTGGCCATACAAATGCAGTTCCATGCTTCAAAACTCGTGTATCTATTCAGATGTGTAGATAAGATTTCATAACCAAGAATGTTTTAAAAGATTTTGAAAGAGTTGATTGTTGGTCCTTGTGTATAAAAAATCTTGAAGATCATCATTAGAAACTCGAAGAATTACACAAAATACGGATCTTTAGAATGGTGGGCAATGAGGCAATCACATTGGAGGGATCTGTTCTCCACTGGAACCAAATGGCACAGAACTCTGCAGGGGGATGGGCTCGATGAAGAAAGAAGCCATGACCATGTGCTTGCTTTTCTTTTTATTTTAAAGGCCGAGACTGTTCAGTAATCTTAGGAAGAAGGTGGCGTAGCGTTGAGGGGAATCCGTGTACAACCAGGCAGGGTCAGAGGCTGATGGGGATCCTTTAGTTTATAGCCAGATATCTTATTGTTTGCCCTGCCACAAGAATCTTCTGAATTAAATACTACTGTTTCTCTTAATCTTATTAGCTATTTTCAAGATCTGTTTGTTATTTTTCAAGTTTTCCATATTCATCTTTAGCCTTTCCTTTGGTCAGCTGTAGAGGTTCATCACTGATTCTCTAAAGTTGAACACTGTCCTTGAAGTGATTAATAGAAAATATCGAGTCTACAAAAAGAAACAGTCTCTCCTGTACTGAGATACGATTTTAGACCCTTTTTTTCCACAGGCAAGTTGGGTAGGCAGACTCATAACTTGTTTCTGTCAAAGGAACACATTCTGATTATTGAACTCCTAACTTTCTTCATCTGCAAAACCTTGCATAGGATTATTGTGTGTGTGTGTGCGCGGGCGCGTGTGTAAAATCAACCGCATACACTGGACTCCATGTTAAAATATTATTTTTCTAAGGATTCAAACACTAGCATTCGAAAATTTTACATCTTATAAGATTCCATTTCAACATCGAAGAAAAAAAGTGTATACTTCGTAAGTGTTCCATGAACCCAGCATCCATCATTTTAGTATTTCATGAGAAGACGTTTGTAGTTATTGACACAACTTATTTGTTAATATGCGGTTCAAGATAAAAATGTTTCTCTCTTTTTTGTGATGAATGGAATGATATGTGTGATGTGTTCAAACAGTTTATAAAGAAGGCGACAAATTGAGGGAAAAATAATATGAAAAGAAAGGAATGAAATTGCACTCTCAACTTGACTGTTCACGAGCTCCACACTATTGTGGACAAGATTCATCTGTGATACTTTGTAATATTTTATTATAGAAACAACAGAGGAAACGGTTGCTACAGATAGAATAATTCTAAAAGATAACGCAAATACACTATAAAAAAAAACGGATTCACTGGACGCCGACGAAAGGCAACTTTTACTGACTTCCGGCTTTAAATGTCGATGAAGTTTGATTTTTACCGTTCTTGCTGCTAGGTATCGTCAATAAAAAGAAGTTTTAATGACACCTGGTCATTCTTGCGTTGTTAAAATCTTTCACCGATACATGTAAAGCATGGAACTTTTTTACAGATGTTTTTAAGTAAACCTTTACTGACTCATTTCACCCGTCGATAAAAGCTTCCCCTACTCTATAACTCCGTCCGAGCCCTCATCTCCTTCTTCTTTTTTCTTTTTCCTTTTCTCCTCCATCCTTTTTTTTCACGAGTTTTTGGGCAATTGTAGGTGTTCTTCATCAATTTTTGACGTCTAAATAATAAAAAGGTAGGTTGTTCGAGGTTAATATTAAGTTTTTTTTAGTGTGTGAATGATTTTAGTTTATGATATCGTTTTAGGGTAATAATTTTAGGTCTTTTGCTTCAAGTTTTTGTGCTTTTATATTCCAGCCTTTTTCAAGCGGCTTAGCAAAGCAAACCGTAAAATAGCATTAGCTGTTAGTGAGGTAGTTGCTTTTTTTTATTTGGCTCATGTCATTTCTATCTTCTTGTTGTCTATTCTATTTGATCGTCATTTATATATTCTTGTTGTTTTTTTGTATTACAGGTAATCATTTTAGGTTTTTGTTTCAAGATTTTTACAGTTTGGCTACAGCTATATATGTCATAAATGCAATGCACATTGATATGGGTCGATAAAAAAAATAACAAATCTTCATCGATGCATGAAATGACGTCAATAAATCGACATGTATGTCAATAAAAAAAATTTACCAATGCCCGAAACATGTCAGTAAAGTTTTACAGACGCCCACGACGTGTAGGTAAAAATTTTATTGACGTCGACAATAATTTTATTTACCTACGCACTTGATGCATAGGTGCAGAATTCTACCCCAACGTATGCGCTCAAATGTCAATGATAGTTTTAACTGACATTATCTTTACCGTCGATTGCCTCGAACGTTCGTAAAACCATTAGCAAAGCGTACCATGTTCTACCGATGTTTTTCAACCGTTGGTAATTCCTTAGTTTTTTCTTCGTAGTGACAAGATGATTGGCCGGAATTTCTTTTGCCTGTTTCTGAAATTGCTGAGTATTGCTTTAACTGTGGACCACCAACATATTTAATGCTGCTCCAACTCAGATTCCGATTCTAACGAATACGACGACATATAGGTAGTGTTTGATGGGTGGGTATTTCACTGTAGCTGAAGAAACTCTCGCAGCCGCAGCAGCCATCTTCGTCCTCAACGCTCTTCGTCCTCACGCGCCGTGAAGCCGCAACCTTCTTCCTGCTGCCACGAACCTTCCCCACTCGAAGGATTCCTTCATCAGCTTCTTAATAAGGTATGCATCTATGCCATTTTTACTCTCCCTTGTTGTCTTGACCTTTGCTTGCCTTTGCTGGCCCTGCCGTTCTTTTCATAGAGGAGAAAAGAAAAAAAAGAAGAGGACAACACTCTCTTCCCCCCTTCTTTGTCTCTCCTCAGCAACTCTCTATCTCTCTCTTTGTCTCTCCCTCCCTCCGATCCAAGATAAGTTTAGGTGGTCGCCGTAAACTGATCGCCGGCGTTCTAGAAACGGCCGCAGATGAACTCCGTGGCTGTGGTGGCATTCGCAGAGGCCCCCAGTAGGGGACCCAGGAAGTCGGCCGAGCAGGTCAGGTTGGCCATCGTCGTTGGCCTCTCTGACTCTCTTCTCTGTCTGCTCCCCTTACTACCAACTTGAGTTTCGTCGCTTCTCCTTTTTTGCCTTCTGCAAATCGATTCTTTAAGTTAGTATTTTGCCCTTGTTCGTTTATACCTTCTTCATTCGATTCCTGAAGCTGGTTTCCTCTTTTGTTCGTTTTTGTTCCTTTTTTTGGTTTATACAGATTAAAGATCTTATGGCGTAACCTCTCTCTCTCCACCCCCCCCCCCTTTTCTTCTGTTGGCATTCACGATTTCCAACATGTGCTTCAGCATAACAAAAAGAACGGATTGCATGACAAGATCAAGATGAAGAACAAAAATAGATTGCATGAATAACAACAATTTAACACTACATCGATCATTTATGGAATTATAAGAAAAACACACAACAAATGTTACTGTGCCACATGAATCATACAAATAATTCTACATAAACATATGGAATCTTACCTAAAAATGACCAAGTCTTCGCGTCAACCTTGTCAGCCGGTCTTTAGGTGGAACGTTGACAAAGATCATGGAATTGGTTCCCTCTCCTAACAGGTCCAGACTCATCAGTCTTGTATGACTATCCAGTAGCCCACCTTCCACCATCTCTTGTAAAATTTCACAACATTTGGCAAATTGGGACCCTCTAGAATTATGTGTGAGGGTCTCCATATTTTGAGCTATACCGTTCAACAATTTGTAATACATGTCATCATTGGTTGACTTGTTCCGTTTTGACCTACGTGTACATGTATTGGTTGTCGGATTCATGGTTATAGGAGTTGTAGGAAATGGCGATTGTAGGGGAGTACCATCATTGAGCGGTTGTATAAATGATTGTTCACTATCAGGCTACATGTACGAAGGTGATGTCTGAGATGTAGGTGTACATGGGAGTGGCTGAGTGTCAGCTTCTAGCACGTTTTTTAATGTGACTGCATTTTGCCCAGTTGCATGAGATTCGCCATATACCTCGGCAAACTCATCATAGTATCTCCATACTTTTGGCCTCTGTACTTTTTCCTATTCGGATATTTCTGAAAAAATTCATGTGTTCAAATATTGCACAAGCAAAGACATGTGATACAAAACCTAACAATATTAATTGTATAATATACCTCAATGTAGTCGTTCCACACTCGAGGGTCGACCTCAATGCATTTGTTAATTGGGTCGTAGCCAGACCCACTTGTGTTCAACATTTCCTTCATCACTATCAAGTTGGGTTTTGAATACTTCAATTTGTTTTTTATTTTGTCTTCCGTGAAATCTGGACCGAATCTATCAATCATTCTTTTTTCAATAGCTGTGTATGCCTTGGGCTTCAAACCTCCGCCGGATTTCATGCCAGGGATGCGTGACTACTTCACAAGAAGCTGGACTAAATAATCCATTTATGGTTCAGTCCACGTAAGATTTTCTCTTGAAGGACCGTTGTCTTCCATGGTAACGTTTTGTATAATAATTCTTCACGGTAACAGTTTTATAAATCTAGCATGATGAAAAGTGTTGCGATAAACAACCACAAATGAGCATTAGAAACCAAAAAGAAAAGCATAACTACAAGATTGATACACAGAAAAGAAAGGTCCATAACTACAAGAAAGCATAACTACAAGAAACCATAACTACAAGAGTTGTTAGATCTAGTGAAAATCTGTTCAAGAGGAGCTATAAGAGCTGAGACAAGTGCTTCCCTTCCTAGCTGATGTATGTGTGTATATTTGATTGCAAAGTCATTCATTCAAGCAACACAATCACACAGGTTGATTATATGATGCAAACCAAGTTAAGTGATAGGAGATGAGCATAGTAATAAAGAAGACAAAGCAACAAAAATATAGGACATAACAAAACTGCAACATACTCCATTGATCAACATATAAGAAGTAGCAAATCAAAATAACCTCAAAACAGAGAAACGAGAGTTCAAACATCTAATTAATAAAGGTAGCATCCAATTAATAACTGCATGTTTATAACAGTCTTCAATCTCTACAACCTTCAACCCTTTCATGGATTCTTCATCTCTAAGAACGAAAATTCTCTATGGGAGTTCTCCTCTCTTTACTTCACCCCTACTGTGAACATGAATCATTCTCAGGCAATTTGTCCTAATAACAACTGCCTATAAAGTTTCTTGTCTTCCAAGTTTAGTCAATTTAATTAGTTGCTAACTTGGTATCAAAGCAGCTTAATTATAACTGCACATTAAACCTATCAAAGCTATGTCACACGGATTCAACGGTGCAAAAATAAAGATCAGAATCAGCCCTGAAAATCTATGAATGAAGTTCTATGCATGTCTTTCCAACAGAAGGAGATGCTGCCTATCAAAGCATGATGTAGGAAAATTGCAGTAGGTACCATTTCTTGTGCAAGCCAAGCAGAACAGATCCCATTTTAGGATTAGACAAGTAAATTGCAGTAGGTCTTGGTGCTGTTAGAAGAAGGTTTAGATCTAAATCTTCTCTGGAAATGGTTCGGTTGAGTGAAAGCAAAAGAAAAAAAGGAGAACAGTTTCAAATGCCCAAAACAAGCAACAACAAATCGTCCTCTTTGTAGCTGTTTGAATCGAACACAAGCAAGCAGACAAATACAAGGGCAAAAGGGAAGAACCTCTGCCGAAGGGAAGAACCTTCTTCCCTGCCTGTGAAGAGCTATGATATTCTAAAATCACAAGAAAAGGGATTTGAGAAATACCAGAAGATGAGAATACGAGGGCAAAAGCAACAGCGATGGCGGATCGGAGGAGCGGCGACCGTTGGGTTCGTGGCTGCAGCCCTGTCGTCCCTACTGGTGAGATGCCAAAAAAAAATTTATTAAAGCAACAGAGAAATGGAGATAAGGACGACATCAGAGAGCAATCAAACGGGAGAAAAGGAGGAAGGGAGAAAGAGAGGAAGGGAGATGCCTCCGAACCTGCGAGCGAGAAGCGGGAGAAAAAGAAAGTGCTGTGCTACAGATCCTTGGCCATCGATTAGGGCACTCACGCGGGAGAAGAAGAGAGCAGCAGAGAACAAGAGAGAAAGGGGGAAAGGTCACCGGCAGAGACGCGGAGCAGCGACCGTCAGTGCGACGACGGCGGACCGGCGACGGTGGGAGCGGGAGATGCAGGTCGGACTCTTCGAGCGAGAGGAGGAGCTGCGGGCAGAGGGTCGAAATGAGGGGGAAAGTCCGAGGTCAGAGCTCGGACTTTCGAGAGGGTGGAATTCCACCTGCTCACATTACGCGTAAACGGGGTGAATTTCACCCCGTTTGATACAGTTTTAGTCGGGCGGGTGAAATTTCACCCGCCTGTACGTTTTTCAACCACCTGGGTGAATTTCACCCGCGTATCAAACGGGGCCTAAGGTAAAAAAAAAAAAATCTATCGGTCAAAATTTTTTAGAAAAATAGGTGTGATTGATGAGAACAAGCTTGTCTAGGATTAACTTCCAAAGGAGGGAAAAATTTTGTTCGAAAGTAGGCCCAAAAAAAAAATTTAATAGACAAAAATTTTGCTTTAAAATAGATATATCGAACAAAAAACATTTTATTAGTTTCTTCAATATAGAAAAACGAAGTCATCTCCTCCTATCTATGACTCATTTTCCTCAAATGCATATTTCCTTTCCACAAAGTACGAAAACATAAACATACTAATTTTAAGAAGCAATTGTTTGGCCAACAAAGGAGATAATTTGTATATATAATTGTTTCATTTGCTACAATTCCACTTTGATTATTTTGAATCTACTGCTACCATGTGAGGAGATTGGTGCTTTGGCTATAAAATACGTTCCTCAAGTTCTTGCTTACAGAATACAATGGTATCTGTTTCTCCTTGTATAGTATGAAGATCATGTTGTTTTAAATGCTATGAAGCATTCATTTTTTTGTATGTTGTGAATTAGTTTCTCTTTTTCTCATTCTTTCTATATTGTTGTTCTTGTTTGATGAGTTTTTATTCCGTTTGTCTTTTCAATGGAGGCCAAATCCTTTCCAAATTGAGAAAAACTTAATTTCTAAACTAAATTTCATGTACATATTAAATTAATAAGTGAGCATTTGCTCTGCTTTGTTTCTTTTTGGGATTAAAAATAAGTCATTCACTTTTTATACTTAATATATTGACTTTGTGAACTATCTTTTGGTGTATGAGGGCACCCTTCAACACTTGGACTTTGGGTTCCCACACGCATGCATGCGTGTGCTTTAAGCTGCATGGATTGTAATACCACAAAAGGTTTATTCTCATATTCAAAATTGTGAGTGATTTTAAGAGCTTATAAGGAGGGTTGTTTAAGTGGCTTGTTGTCTTGGTTTCTAGCCTTTTTCAATTTGAAACAGAAACTGCTAAAAAGCGAGTTGAGATCTACCAAACAAACCAGGAACCTGAGCGAAAGTGGATTGGGTAGTTACATCACATTTTCACATGCTTCTAGTGTTGTAATTACTATTAAAAAGTTTCTTAAATTTTAAAGTATTATAACAACGACATTAATCTTTGTTTGCATTTGTTCAGAAAATGTTGTGTGTGGGCAGGGTCTGAAAAAGTGGAGGAAGATATTACAACAATGATAATTATATCATAACTGCAAATGCATGATCATCCAGTCTCCTTAGAATCCAAAATCGAAAAACAGGAAGAATTTGATTATTTGTTATCTTATATAGTTGAAAATTCCGCTTAATTTAACGCCATCAAAAACATGTCGCATCAGACCCATGGGTCTTCAATACGAAGAAATCAAACTTACCTCTGAAGTTCGACTTCCCTTTGTTTATTTTATTAACTATAATTTGATTATGATGAACATCTCAAAGTTAAGCACAGACAACCAAAGTAAATGACAATTTCAAACAAGAATGATTATGATCAAATATATTTAGGTCATGACTCAGATTCAGATCATTTTAGTAATCAAATTGAATCTGACTCATTGGTTTCACTAGTTTTGAGGCAAACCAAGTGTCGCTCCCATTGATATATTGGACCCCTAAGGGTTAAGATACGAGTCCAATTTACCAGGAACTGATACGGCCATTAGTCTCGGTGCGAATGGGCTGGACTCAGGCAACAAGATCTGGATCTGCCTGGGTTTACTAAACCAGGACCTTGTGAAATATTTCCTGTTGCCTATGGACTTCGGATCCATATCTGACCCGTTCATTATTGCCTCTACTATTTAATGCCTTCTCTTTTTTTCTCTCTCTCTCTCTCGGGTTAGCTTTACTGCCAAGGCAACATTTCTCGACTGTAGTCTGTAAGAGTCTAAGACCTTACCTTTCTTGTTTTCTTCTTGTGATTTAATTCGGTTTTATGACTATAATTGGATGTTCCTCAACAAGGACGGTGTAACATCTTTTTGGTTTCGATGAGCTAGTGTATGATTTTTTTCCCGAGGTATTTTCTTGGTCGCTGTTGTTTCTTCGGATTCCTAATTTTTGGGCATCCTTGAGGAATTATTGAAGAACGTCTTGCTCTTGCGCTGTTGGGTGATTCATGTGTAACCATAGACAGCTTGCCTCATATTATGTAATCGCGTCTTTTGGTGTTAGCTGTGCCGAAATGGGGATATGTCTTTTGGCTGTGCCGAAATGGGGATATGTGTTTCTGTTTAACGGGGTGTGCGGCAAATGGTCCGTCGATGTCTCGAACAAAATTGAATCTTTACGAAAGAGGTTTTATATGTATAGCGAATGTCGTTTGCTTATCTCTTATGATATGCTTTTACATGTTATGCATTGGGGCGGTTATCGAATTTTGATGTTTCATCTTCTGTGTAATGCAAGTGCTTGAAAGACTGGGCTCAGTGACCTTCCCATTGACGAAGCATTTGATTTGTCTATGACCTGGCAGATAAACTCTAGATTCAATTAGGAATCTGTGTTTGTGTGTACATGATTTGTGTGTTTCGTTTTATTTTGAAACTTCAAAATAAAAAAAAAAAAGCATCCTTGAACCTTTAGTGATGAAGATTTACTTGCTTGATGGGGCTGCTTGTGTTGGTTCGATTTTTTATTGCGACGTGAGCAAATTTTTTGTCTACTATGATCTTGCCTATGCTTGCTTTTTCCTGGGAATGACGTTTAGGGCTCACTATTTGGGTCTTGTTACGCATGGATGCTGCACCTGTACTTGCATATACCTGGTTCAGTTGCTGTGTGGGTCATCATAAACATTGAGTTTAGCACCATTTTTGCAGAATATTTTAGACTTAGTTTAAAGTTTATATTGGAGCTGCATCTGATGGATGAGTGCCATGATGGCAATAAATTTGACCAGAATAAAATTTGTATCTTTTATGTTCGATCTACGATATGATCAAAACTTGTGCCATGTTACTTTCAGAAGTGCAGGTAGCATCATATCCAAATATTTATGTAGGCCAAGTCCTGAAAGAAATGGGAAAGCCCAGCATTGAATATAGAATTGGATTACATACGAACTTGGAAAGCATTAAAGCTACATTTCAAGCTTGAACCAAGATTGAGAGCTTTGTCAAAGATCCTGTGTATAGTGATGCTTCCTTCTCTTGACATTAGAAATCCAGTAAATTCTTGTTTCTTTAGCAAGCGGAAAAAGTAGCAAGTTTTTGTGTTCATAAGAAATAACAAGGAAACCACTTGGCCTAGGAGGTATTTGATTGCACTCCAAAAGGAAACAAAATGTTTGTGGGTTATTTTCTAAATGTTAATTTCAGGCATGTAGTTGGACACATGGTTCTGAAGAGCTTCAGTTCATTGTTGCTTGAAGCATGTAAACCATGTTCCATCTGAAACTAGATTCTTCTGGAGTCTGCTTCCTCCATTATAGGTGTATCTCTATTCGCAGCTAGATGAGGATAAATTGAAAAAATGAATGCATTTAATAAATAGTAGCAAATTTAAAAGTGCATGACAGCAGGCGTTTTTCCTTTGATAGCTTTGAAGTTGTGGTGGCAGGTTGAACTAAAAGTGGCTAACTCTTTGGGTTTTCTATTTGGTAGATGCTAACCGAATGTTATTTCAAGCGTGCCATCTTTGGGTGAGCTCAAAGCTACATCAATAACAGTTGGAGTTAATCCTATATTGTCGCGTGGTAGCATATCCACCTACACATGTAGCTGTTAGTTTTAGGTAGAGCTAATTTGCTGCAAGTTGGTTTGGTACCCTGCTCATTCTTGAAGTTCAGTAGTCAGTGGATTACAGCAAACCTACGAAGTCAGTTGCTTAGGCTGTTTGACCATGGTGAAGCAGTTTCGTTTTACTCTGTCTCAGATTGTGCACAGACATCCTATGTTGAATTGTTATATATTGTGCATTATTTCCATTTTTAAGTCCTAAAATTTTAGTTGCCTGTTGCTTATACATATGACCTATTGTTTACTGTTGTGTACCAGCTTTTTGTTTGCTTTGCAGTAGCAGCCATGTCATATCTCCCTGCAACCACGGATTCCATTGCAGAGGCCTTGGAAGTAAAAGATCCATCAGAGTCCATCACAATTCTCTACCGTATCCTTGCCAATCCGTCTTCCTCAGCAGAAGCCTTGCGCATCAAAGAGCAAGCCATCACAAATCTATCGGATCTTCTCCAACAAGAGAAAAGAGCAGAAGAGCTACGGAGCCTGCTAACACAGCTGAGGCCTTTCTTTGCTGTAATCCCCAAAGCAAAGACTGCAAAGATTGTAAGAGGTATCATTGATTCAGTCGCCAAAATCCCAGGAACATCTGAATTGCAGATATCTTTGTGTAGAGAAATGGTGGAATGGACCCGTGCAGAGAAACGTACATTCCTTAGACAGCGGGTTGAGGCAAGGCTTGCAGCTCTACTGATGGAGAACAAGGAATATGCTGAAGCACTGACTCTTCTCACTGGTCTTGTGAAAGAAGTGCGCAGGTTGGATGACAAATTATTGCTTGTAGACATTGACCTTCTAGAAAGCAAGCTCCATTTCTCGCTGAAGAACCTCCCAAAGGCAAAAGCAGCACTAACTGCTGCTAGAACAGCTGCAAATGCAATCTATGTGCCACCTGCACAGCAGGGCACCATTGATTTGCAAAGTGGCATCCTCCATGCAGAAGAGAAAGATTACAAGACAGCTTATAGTTACTTCTTTGAAGCATTTGAAGCATTCAATGCTCTTGAGGATCCCCGTGCAGTCTTCAGTCTTAAATATATGCTTTTATGCAAGATCATGGTTAATCAGGCTGATGATGTTGCAAGTATAATCTCATCCAAGGCAGGCTTGCACTATGTTGGTATTGAGTTGGATGCGATGAAAGCTGTTGCTGATGCCCATGCAAAGCGCTCTCTGAACCACTTTGAAACAGCCTTGAATGACTACAAGGCACAATTAGAGGAAGATCCAATTGTTCATCGGCACCTGTCTTCATTGTATGACACTCTTCTCGAGCAGAATCTCTGTCGGTTGATTGAGCCATTCTCAAGGGTTGAGATCGGTCACATTGCAGAACTGATTGGACTGCCCGTTGTTCATGTGGAGAAAAAACTCTCACAGATGATCCTTGACAAGAAGTTTGCTGGAACGCTCGATCAAGGTGCTGGATGCCTCGTCATTTTTGAAATCCCTAAAGCAGACGCAATCTATCCTGCAACGCTTGAAACCATCTCGAACATTAGCAAGGTCGTGGACAGTCTCTACCTAAGATCTGCTAGGATAATGGCTTGAGTTATACTGTTTTCCTCTATTCAACCTTTTGGCTTCAAAATGTCGAATTTATTGAAGATATCTTGACTCCAGTTTTGCTGACGGTTATGGTGTCTCTCTTATCTTTAAAGATGTTTTTTTTTTTTTTTTTACTTGTTTTTACTGGTTAACTATGAGTCCGCACTCGGCTGAATAGTACACAGACGTCAAACAACAGAAAAACTGGCACCCTTCCTCGATACCTTTCTTGTTTTTCCTGTAGAAGATGAGCAATATGTTTGCCAATCTTGCACCCAGCAGGGTAGGGTTCAATCTTGCTTCCAATGTGGAGGCCAGTCTGGGAAAATGCTCGTATTGAAAGATCATAATTGGCAGATAATGGACGGGCTACAAGAAGCAATGCGTGGAGTAGAGAAGCAAATGTTCTGAAAAATATAACACTAGCATAGGAGTGGGATGCAAGATGGGAAAATGAAAACCTTCATGATAAATATGTTTCGCATCCATCTGGCAGATCTAGAATTCTTATGCTTTGCAACTGGCTATATGTCTTCCTACATCATGCTTATGCTTCAGAGTTGGCCTTGGCGTTTCCTTCTTTTTGAAATGTAAAGAGCAATTTCATTATCTTGCAGTTCGTCATGATCTATCTCTGCCGTATGCTCTCTTGTTGTCCTTGACCTTATAGACATGGACCCAGGGCACAGGTGTTGACGATCCAACTAATTTGTATTGAAAATTTTACCCGTCCTTTGATAGACTCCTGGTGGGTCAGATTTAACGTGCCCTGTGTTGAATTTGATTCCGACCTCATTCTCCATATGTTTAGCTGTCCCAGATTCGAGTTGTTTGCGTCCTTACATATTGGAGCCAAGAGCTTGATTTACTCGGCAGTTTCTACGAATATAACGAGTTAGTTTTGGATCTATAATTTCTCAACCCTGTTTAATACCAGCTTTCCAAGATCTTTGTTTATCAGTTGGAAGTAAAACACCAGGCTAAAATCTTGGTATAAGGGTCAACCAAATGGCCCTGAGCCCGGTTCCTGTTGGATGCAGCAAAACCGACAAAAGCTTGCGAATATGGGCTGGACCAGCAAGACCTTAGGTGCCGTTCCGATTAACTTTCAATTTCAAATTCATAATTCTAATGTAGTTTGTGTTTGCTGATGTAGCAAAAAAGTTCATCCTGTAATCCATGTATCAAACTCAAGACATTAAGCCCAGGCATACGAAAATCCATTTACTAATATTTTTGGTTTAAGAGTTTGATGATATGATCCATCAACTTTCTCATAAAATCAGTACAGTTTCTTGAGTACAGTTAAGTGTATCTCAGATGGAAAATGGTAATACACAAAATTAACCCCATAACTGAGTATCGACCCATTAGCTAAATGACTGTCCAATATCAAAGACATCAGTCTCCACTGGCACATCCCTTGCAGCCACAATGCACGCACTCTATAACCTTCTCCTCCCTCAGGTGTCTGGGTACTCTGCACACGCACGTTGTCCCAAAGTTGTGGTCACGAGGCTGCATGCATCTCAAGCAGCAGAGTCGCTCATAGCCAGGCTGCATAATGAAGCAGAAAACAAGAAATATTAGACGGAAATATACTGGAACTCCAATAACAAGGTAGAAAGAAACATCAAGCACCAGACCAAATGACTGCAATATCAACAACAAAAATAGCTATAAATCTCATTCTCAGGGAAATTGGGTATTCACCTTGCCTTAAAGCCTTTTTCTTTTTATTAGGAAAAACACATCAATGTGGGTTACCATCAATAAGTAATAATATAAGAAACATCAGCTAATTATCATGTGTCGGAATGAGATCAATAGGCTACGGTTCTAAGAATCTAAATAGTTAGTTTTGCTGTCTTTCTTTTGACACTGGACTTCTCCTGGGCATCTGAAACCTAAAAGTAAAATCCCAAACTTCCAAATTGCTGGTACAAGTTGTTTGGCAGCAAGAATGTTCCTTTCAAGCGGATAGCAGTAACTGATATTAACAGAAGAGTTGTAGCAGATATGCAAGAAAATAGGGATATTCACTTACTTTCTTCCATTTGGCAACCAAGCTGCGATCAGCATATCCTTGGTCCAGACAGAATTCATATAGCTCGGCTGAGATTTCCTTCCTTCTGTAATAGAGATCAAATATATAACCGCTCTTCTGATGATTTAATCTGGAAAATGGGCCACAAAGCCTCACATTTTCTCTTGCCATCGTGTGGATCATTTTCAGCTGTTCCGTATCAACCAAGAAAAGAAAAAATCCTCAGATATGACCCGTGTCACAAGTCCCACTAACAGGGTATTCACAGAAAAAGGAGAAACATTGGTAAGCTGAGAAACTGTTGTAAGAAGTTGGGAAAAAGTGTCACATAAAAGTTTTAAAATACAGAAAATAAACAAAATTAAGTGTTATAAATTATAAAAAACACACACACAACTTCCATAGTTTCACATTTTCCTTTATCAAAATTCAATGCAATTTCAGATAAGACATAGTGATAAGGTGAACTGTTTAGCAATCTATCAGTCACTCAGAATACAGATATTGATGATTTTTCCCAAACTGTAGGCATGAATTACCAATGAGGGGAAAAAGAATTCTCAGAAGCACATATAGACTAACTAAAAGAAGATAGAAGAAAACCTTCTCTCATTTGACCTTCCAATTCACGAAGGGTTGGCTCAATGAGCTTCCCACCTTCTGGAAATCTGACACCGTTTCTCTTTATTTTTGGCATTTTCCCAATCGCAAAACTGCTTCAGCGTTCAGGAAACCTACAAATGGAAGAATTGATTCAGAATGACAACAATGACAAGGGTAATGTGGCAAGAGGAACAAACACTGTTTAGCAAACAGCGAACAAATACCAAACTACAAATCATAAAAGCAGCCTAGAACAAATGATATCATAAGTTTGAAATTGTAACATATTGGGAGAAAAAAAAATCCAATCTCCCAACTGTCCAGCAAGCACCTAAAGTGGGACACCGAACATGATGTTGGAACTTGGAAGATAGTCTGTGTCTAAAGAAGAACATCTAAAAAATGAAAACTTGAGTTTTTATACAAGAATAATCCAATGAAGGGTCAAATGGAAAGGCTAATAGACAATAAAGTCTTTACACATAGATAACTGACAATAAAGCCATTCAAATATAGATAACAACCTGGTGCAAGAAAAGTAAATTAAGTGTAAAATTATAATGTAGTAAACATCATATGTAACCAAGTTACAAGTAGTAAAATACTTCAGCATAAAAACTAATACTGTCCTCTCAATACAAACTTGAAGTAAACAGAAATTCTAGCCATTGTTCTTACCTAAAAAGTTACGGCCATATCTATGGAACACTTAGGCATGATATATGCATCAACTTGGATTGGATCACAGACATGACTCACAGTCATGGTCCAATTAGTAATCAAGAGACAACCATCAAATGGAACTATTATCTTCATCAAAACATGCTCAAAGATAGACACTATCCTAACAACTTCCATAGGGCCAAAGTCACCGACCTGTCTGATACTACACAAGTCAAAGATAGATTCTACAAAATCTCACACAGACAAATGGGTTCAATTCAACCAACTAATGCACTTGCACAAAAAGGGGTATACTACTCCCAAAAAAGATGCAAACCCTTCAGTGAAAAAAGGTGGCTGCTAAGACAAGAACAATTGAAGCAGGACCAGCACCTTTTCCACCACCTGCTGGTCTCTAGGTCCATGGTTATGGACTTTTGGTTGCAGTCTTAGACCATCCTTTCTGAATTCTGTTCAAGATATTAAGCAATAGTGCCATTTAATCAACTCCTCCATTTGGGATCATCTTATCAACCATTTGACTTTGATCCCACCTTGTTGTTGGAAACTGGTAAAAACTTTAACTTCCTGTTATTTAATAATGAAACACAATTCTAGTGCCCAATATCTAATGGTGTTTGATGTTTTTTTACTAATTCTCAAAAGTTTGATGCATGTTCTTAGGGTGATAATACAAAGAGAAACTACTTACTCGTTACTTACATGTTGACAAGCTGTGATCTTTTGGTATCAGCGGGAGCCTTTAAGAGAATCAAACTGACATGGAAAATCCTTTCCACAACAAAGGAAAAGGAATAACAAAAAAAAATTAATAAAGAAGGCACATACATATGAACAAAGAAGTGACACACAAACATTTCTAAACGGGAAAGTGAGCACCACCTGAAAGGAAGTAAAAACCAAAAACTTTTATGCATATGACATTCTTCACACAAAGAATAAGCATTTACAGACATATAGCTGACAAAAAGTTGTCATTCTCATCCTACAACTGTACAAATTTGAAAAGATAATTTCAAAAGAAGCATAACCAACTAGCGTGATCAGCTAGCCTTTGTTTCATGTTCAAGGTCCATCAACAAAACAATTTTGAAGGTCAGAAAGGAAGGAGAAGTAGCATGCAATCACACAGTTTCGAAAGCAAAATCCATTAGTGCCACACGTATAACCATCTTAAGCACGCCAACAGATAGTGTTTTCCTGAAGATTTGATTTGCTTGAATAAATAAACAAGTTATTCACTAGAAGAGACACCATGCACTTCAACAGAAGACTCAGAACTCTTCCTCAGTATAAAATCCAAACTAATACCAGCAGATAATATGGGGCAATCCACGTAGGATTCAGCATAAATCAGAAGCCACCCTACTAATAGAAAAATGAAACTTTAGCCAACAGCAAAAATTCAGTAAGAACAACATTCAGGTCCGGAAATATATGGGTCATTGTTGTTAAAGATGATGAGGTGAAGCGAGGAGTTGAGCCCATCGTGAGGTGATGCACAAGCCTCAAGACATTGAAATGCAAGCTTCAGTATCAAAATGGCGAAATATAACTCATTTACATATATACAAAAGCTAAAATTGTTATAGATACTCAATTATAATAACATATGGTAAATAAGAATGCAACAACATATGAAAAAGAAAGTATACTAAGATGAGGCAAGACCTATGCTATAGTCCAACTCAAGATTAGCCACAAAGACCAAGCACTCCAACAAACCCAAGTGCTGTTGGCCCAACCGGATGACAAATGAATAGTATTATATGAACAAGCTGGTTACATAACTTTGAAGAACGATTCTAGGCACAACATAGTCAGTTGTATACTTCATGCATGCACAGACATGGATGCTGAAACCAAACCCAAAGAAACAAAACATGATGAACAACATCTGCAGGGTCAAACCTTATCAGATTTAATGTCAAACCTATCAGTTTCCTTCATAATATGGTGCATTTGACCACATAATGTGAAAATTTCCAGACGCCAATGACATCTAGAATAATCTTAATTTTTGACAAAGAAGCAAAATATATGAATGAAGGTAGAACCTAAAAATGAAAGGGAAATACCTCAATATAAAGCAAAAGTATCAAAGATAATTAACAGTCACACATGGTAGATATGCACTTTCTAAAACTATTGTACGAATGTCAAATAAAAGACAAATCACTTCTACAAGCTGTTTTATAAAAAAATTGCATATAATATAGTTTTAGTTTTGGGGAGGGGTCGCTGCCGGCCGACCAACAGTCCTCGATCGAGAGAGAGGTGTGAGCAGCCACAGGAGATTTGGGGGTAAAAATCAGGCGGCCCTTTAGCAAGAGACAGGTGAGCGAACGGCCCTTCAGCGAGAGAGAGAGAGAGAGAGAGAGAGAGAGAGAGAGGCGACGGCTGCCGGCCCTCATCCACGGAGAGAAGGGAAGGGCAAGCGGCCTTCAGCGAGAGAGAGAGAGAGAGAGAGAGAGAGAGAGAGAGAGAGAGAGAGAAGGGCAAGGACTGGAATTGACAAAACAATATTAATCACAAAGCAGAAAACAAAACATAATCCCACTTTCGTTGCGAAAGCAATCAATCGCAGAAGAAAATCAAAAGGAAAAAAACTCTAATTTGGTGGTTGAGAAAACCGTACATGGCCAGAGGTGGTTCCGGAGATGGGAAGGCGACCAAGAAGAACCTCTTTGCGACCAGAGAGAACCTGAGAGTTCTCGAGAAACTTCGAGGGATGCGTTCGACACCCCTTTGCAACTTAAATAGGCCAGTGGCGGTCATCCCCACCCCGCTCCCTGGACAAGAGATAAGATATCCGAGACCATTTATCCCCGCAGCCTTTTCTTGATTGGAACTTATCTTAGCAAAATGTCAATATTGGAAAACGACCTTTCAACATGCCGAAAGTTCTTTCTACTGTATTTCGGAGTGATGAATGCCTATGGTTGAATAATTCTTCTTCTGTTCTAGGTGAGCGTGCTCCCCGAGTGTTAAACTCAGACATATGATAACGATGCCCTCGATAAGGTGTTAGCAAACCGACGATGTTTGGATACCCCCCAACAGCCAGATAATATTTGCCTACAATTGAACACAATTTATTTATACATTGATACATGCTTCTTAAAAGAGTGACTTGGTTGGTGGAACTACGTACCTTCCGGGACAACAAATAGGTCTGTTTCATGATCTAGTGCATTGTACAATACTCTTGAGTCTGTTGCACTTCCTTCCCATCCAGCCAAAACGTAGTGGAATCTAGTATCTAATCCGACTATAGCCATGACGTTTTGAGAAATGAAACATTTTCTATTGCGAAACCTTGCTTGATCTGAAGCTAGGACCCATGCAGGTATATGTGTGCCATCGATTGCTCCTAAACAATTCTATATGACAAGGCAACTAGTTAGTCATGTTGTAGTTTGTCATGTTCTATGTGTCATGTTGAGTTCATGATGATGAAATTACCTCAAAATATGGAAAGAATCGTTTAGAATGTCGAATATGTGTTGGCATCATCTCATCATTGGGCCGCCGAACGTAATCCTTACCCAGTATACATATCGCTCGTAGGACTAGGCTGACATATTTACTTATTGTTTGTCCGGAATGTTGAAACGTATTTTGAATAGCATGATTCTGTTCATTATGTCCAATTGTCAAAAGCAATATAGCTACTTGTTCTTCTACGGTAATGTCACGAGCATCCTCCAACAAATTTCTATCCCTTAGAATATTATACAATCTCATATAAGCATGCCCTTCCATACGGAGTAAGTCCAAACAATTTCTAAGATGACCGCGAAGCATAAGTTGGACAAAAGATGTACCAGCATCTCAAAATGGATGAACAATCCTCCTAGGTGATGATCGGTCTTTTAACCAATAGAAGATGATGACAAAAACCATTCGAACGATGAAAAACACTTGTTCATTGTCATCATCGAACATGTCAAGATCAATCATTTCGACTAAGCTGCATATACATGTAAGGTACTTGATTGAATAACATAATTTCCAACATGTGCTTCAGCATAACAAAAAAAACGGATTGCATGACAAGATCAAGATGAAGAACAAAAATAGATTGCATGAATAACAACAATTTAACACTACATCGATCATTTATGGAATTATAAGAAAAACACACAACAAATGTTATTGTGCCACATGAATCATACAAATAGTTCTACATAAACATAAGGAATCTTACCTATAAATGACCAAGTCTTTGCGACAACCATGTCAGCCGGCCTTCAGGTGGAACGTTGACAAAGATCATGGAATTGGTTCCCTCTCCTAACAGGTCCAGACTCATCAGTCTTGTATGACTATCCAGTAGCCCACCTTCCACCATCTCTTGTAAAATTTCACAACATTTGGCAAATTGGGACCCTCTAGAATTATGTGTGAGGGTCTCCATATTTTGAGCTATACCGTTCAACAATTTGTAATAC
>JAANDH010000181.1:593374-685096 GCA_011799765.1 Nymphaea thermarum | reverse complement strand
ACATGTACACGTAGGTCAAAACGGAACAAGTCAACCAATGATGACATGTATTACAAATTGTTGAACGGTATAGCTCAAAATATGGAGACCCTCACACATAATTCTAGAGGGTCCCAATTTGCCAAATGTTGTGAAATTTTACAAGAGATGGTGGAAGGTGGGCTACTGGATAGTCATACAAGACTGATGAGTCTGGACCCGGCTGACATGGTTGTCGCGAAGACTTGGTCATTTATAGGTAAGATTCCTTATGTTTATGTAGAATTATTTGTATGATTCATGTGGCACAGTAACATTTGTTGTGTGTTTTTCTTATAATTCCATAAATGATCGATGTAGTGTTAAATTGTTGTTATTCATGCAACGAAGATGACATCGCAGATGAAGATATTGAAGATGATGCGTCCCAACAAATGCCTCTGCATGTTTTCTTTTATGGATATGTACTCATTAAACTTCAGTTTTTTTGGATAGTAGGGAATACACTTTTTTGTGAATTTGTACTAATTATACTTATCAGTTATGTGGACATGTACCTTTGTGGGTATAACTTTGTTATTGTTATAAATTTCGTTTTGACTACTATATTATACTGTTGGATGTAATCTACGCAAGCTTCTTTTTTTTAACAGATTACAGTCTTTTCATGTAATCTACACAAGCTTCTTTTTTTTTATGGATATTGTTGGATGTTATGGTTTCAACTGTCGTTTGGTGGTGTGCTTGGGTAATCTGTACATGTAACATTGGTACACTTTTGCTTTTAACAGATTACAGTCTTTTCATGTAATCTACGCAAGCTTCTTTTTTGATGGATATTGTTGGATGTTATGGTTTTAACTGTCGTTTGGTGGTGTGCTTGGGTAATCTGTACATATAACATTGGTACGCTTTTGCTTTTAACTTTTAAGAGATTACAGTCTTTTCATGTAATCTACGCAAGCTTCTTTTTTCTTATGGATATTGGTTGGTTTGAGTTTGACTTGGAAGGAAGAGGGGTGCCGCAGTTAATTCTTCTTCCCCCTCAACTGCTTTTCATGTCCAACTCCTTCCCACGTCAAATTGGGGAGGAGAAAAAAAAATTGAAATTTTCCAAGTTAAATTTTTCCTGTGCATCAAACAGGGTTAAATTTACCACGTTAAATTCTCTCTATGCATCAAACATGGTTAAATTTATCATGTTAAATTTCACCTGCCCATCAAACAGGGCCTCAGAATGGAAGAGGGTGAAATTTCATCCTATAAATTTTTCTAGAAAAATTTACCCTGGTAAATTTACCGCGTTAAATTTCACCCGCCCATCAAACGGGCCCTAAGTTACCATGAAGTTCGATCTACATGAAGTATGAAAGCATATTAAGTATGAATCAGGCTCCACCCACTATAATAGTTTAGTTTCATAGTTTTCTTTAATTTTGCGAAGATTCTTTCTCTGCCATTTTATATATATAAGTTGTTCCGCTTGTGCATCACATGATTTTTTGTGTTTGTTGCTACTTGAATTTTAAGTATAGAGTTAAAATGATAGAAGCAAGTCACATTGGATCTTCTTGTCTTTACTATAGTTCTAGAAACATATTTCAAACTTAGTAACGGTAAACTAAAGCACAAGGGAAAATGAAAAGGAGAGAAAATAACCAGTCATAGGCATTACATTAACATCAACCTCATAAGATGCCAATCGTTTGAGGTATTTGTCCCCAAAGATCTAATTGTAGCTGAATAATTTAGCACAGATAATATGTAAAAATCTCATAACAAGAGTTCTGCCTTCAATTGGTAATGTTAATATAAGCGCCTCCACTCTCATTGGCACTGAATAAGCTAGGCGTTTCAATTATCAGAGTTCTTCAAATTTAGTCTGCAGGAGGATTTCAGTATCCAAAACTGCAGTTCATGATTCATTGCACCGAATGATTAAGAAATAGTGAATCTAAAATCAGTTTCTAATACCCAAAATATGAATTAAACTCAAGACCTCATTGCAGAAACAAAATAAACTTATTTAAATATTTTTATGGTTTAGTTCCCATGAAATTAATGCTTCTTTATACCCTGAACTGCTCATGTGACAGTCAATGGCTTCTGTCAATGACTTTGTACTTTAAAAATCTAATATCAAAAGCAAGTTTTGCTGCTTCTGAAAAGCAGAAAATTAAAGAAGAGATTTCTGTGGTGTATACAAACGAAATATGATCACTCACTCTGCATTCAATCAGTGGTTACGAGAAATACCATGTAGAGAGAGAAGCTATCGACTGAAGGATAATTATCATACAATTTTCTATAAGTTACTGTAAGCCACGCTTTAACGGAACAGGCAAACAAGCACTAACCAAGAGAGAAAAACAGGCTTACATTTTTTTTCTTCTTCCTCCTGTAGCCTTAGGTCTCCAATGCACGACGAAATCTCCACAAAGAGAACGAGAGTGCAGTGGATTGCAGAGACAAACAATCGATTCCTTCAACTGATTGCTTCAATAACATCGCCCTAACATAAGCAAAAGAAATAGCTGTGTTAACGGTGAAAAATCGATTGAATAACAAGAGGATGGTGAAGATCATGATGAAGACGGTGAAAATCGTGAATGCCAGCAGAGGAAAANGAGAGAGAGAGGTTACGCCATAAGATCTTTAATCTGTACAAACCCAAAAAAGGAACAAAAACGAACAAAAGAGGAAACCAGCTTCAGGAATCGAATGAAGAAGGTGTAAACGAACAAGGGCAAAATACTAACTTAAAGAATCGATTTGCAGAAGGCAAAAAAGGAGAAGCGACGAAACTCAAGTTGGTAGTAAGGGGAGCAGACGGAGAAGAGAGTCAGAGAGGCCAACGACGATGGCCAACCTGACCTGCTCGGCCGACTTCCTGGGTCCCCTACTGGGGGCCTCTGCGAATGCCACCACAGCCACGGAGTTCATCTGCGGCCGTTTCCAGAACGCCGGCGATCAGTTTACGGCGACCACCTAAACTTATCTTGGATCGGAGGGAGGGAGAGACAGAGAGTTGCTGAGGAGAGACAGAGAAGGGGGGAAGAGAGTGTTGTCCTCTTCTTTTTTTTCTTTTCTGAAAAGAACGGCAGGGCCAGCAAAGGCAAGCAAAGATCGAGACAACAAGGGAGAGTAAAAATGGAATGCATACCTTATTAAGAAGCTGATGAAGGAATCCTTCGAGTGGGAAAGGTTCGTGGCAGCAGGAAGAAGGTTGCGGTGCGTTGAGGACGAAGATGGCTGCTACGAAGATGGCTGCTGCGGCTGCGACAGGCGAGGCAGCGAAACGCTAAACGCGAGGGTGTTCTAACGGTCCAAAAAAAAATTGAGAAAACTTATTTTCACTCCTTCGGGTAAAATAATGTTTCCGAAAACATTATTCCGAAATCAACTTCAACGGTCGAAAAAGAAGACTACAAGTTAGCCAAGCTCATGCTCGCAAGGAGATGATTGCGAGAACGGGTGACCTTGAAATGATTGAGATAAATAAGCAGCACCAACTTATCTCATCATTCTAAAGTTGGAGGTAGGACTCACAATTTCTGTGAAAAGACTCAACTTCATTTTCATAACAGATTTTTTTAGAATTTGCCAGTCTTGTACTCTATGTCATCGAATGTTTCTAGCATATGTTGGTTCTTAGCTACCAAGCTTAAATATGTTATTAGTCATGTTGGAGTATGGAACTTGTTCTATACTTAACAGACTTTCCCTTACATAATTGTATTCTTTGATTTTTCTATGATAATGAAAAAGCCATAGACGTAGAAAAATCCTTGTGTCTTCTTCTTGTTGTCGTAAATGAGATAGAGATAGAGGGCCTCATTCCTAACAAGTCACGCATAAAATGAGTAGCGATTCAGCCTTTCTTCCAGTTGGTTCATCACTGCATTCGATTGCCTCATTTCCATCAGACATGAGAAATCAAGTTGGTATCGAAGTTAAGAAACAATGGGTCGAATTGCACAATAAATGAAGTTAAAGAGGGTTTTAAAGTGCATGGTAGATGCAGGTTCCTGTGATCTTTCGGTACCTGCGTTCGATTAATTAATTACATTAAAGGTGTACAAAGCCAAGTTACGACCCGGAACTAAGAGAAGATGAGTTGCACTGTTCAACCTGTGAGTGAAACTATGTCCTTAAATAGAAGATGGATACTTCTTGCCATTAAAAAAGCAGCTCGCAGGAATGAGACGGGCATCCAGAGTGGGTACGGGAACCAATTAACTGCATGAATTTGGTTTCTTCTGGTGAGCCGGAAGTAAAGAATATACAGTACAAAATAACCAAAAGGCATCCTCATCTTCCCTACCTTCGGGGTCTTGGGCTGCATCGTAATCTCGATGGGGTTACAGTATACCCATCAACTAGAATATTGTGCTCCTACTTTTTACCATTCAAGAGAATCAAACAGGTGTCACGTCTTTTATGTGCCCGCCTGCTTGACCAGCTATACTTGAGACATGAATTTGGTTTCTTGCAGTTATTTTCTTCAAAGCATCATCACTTGCGAGCTTATAGGACATGCTTTATAGCTATACTCGTTCAGTCGTTTGGGTTACTGGATTCGATTTCCATGTGTTGTACTTTGTGATCTATTGTCTTGCTTAACAATAAAATGAACCAAGTTTTTTGTGCAAAAACTTAGGTACTTGAATATGATCGGTTGGGATTAGATCTCGTATTTTGATAGATCGTCTCCGTTGACAAGAAAAAGGGCTGTGGTCGTTGTGCAAAATATTTTCCTATTAATATCGTGTTCTTCAAAATGTTTTTTTTTTTTTTTTTGAATCGAGGTGATTATCCACAAAAAGGCTTACGAGGACAAAGATTGTGGGAAAGCTCATAGAACGGCAAGTCGGAATTTGATCCAAGATCTTCAACTCAAGTACAGTGGTTATTTACAAAGACAAGTCAAATCATTGCTTCTGCTTTTGGCAGTTCGAGAAAGAAGTTTGAGAAATTGACTAATGCGTTTACTTAATGATAATATATTTTTATTCATGATGTTCTACCGTTATGGGCCTGTCGTCTACGGACCGGTCACTTTGCAGTGAAAGGAGAAAAGGCAAGTGTATGAAAGGGTAAAAGACAGGAATTCTTCTGCAACGGCCATGGGGAGGCCGAATGTGCATGAAATCAGGCGGGTCTGCAAGCATCTTTCAGCTTTCCCAGTTGATTGTCGCCGAGTCACTGTGGGTAAATTTAAAGGATAACTTTCCAAAGAATTGTTAAGAGTGAACATGTGTTCGAACATTAAAAAAGAAAATGACTGACGATCCTAAGGGCTGTTTAGCATGTCTAGGAAATCTACCATAGAACTTTTTGTTCACGATTTCTTTTTCAAACTGTTGATTGTTTTTTGCGCAATCTAATGGTGCATCAATATGCTTTTGTTCTTTGTTTGGTCGCCATTTTTGTTGCAAACATGAGTAGTGGATTTTTATGTTGCTTAATGTAAATTGCAACTTTTTCATATTTTCTGTATTAAATTAATTACAATTTTACTGCTTGGTTTGACAATTTTCAAAGATATTGTCAAGCTATAGGAGAAGAAGCATTTGGTTGTTATATATACGAGGCAACTAAATTACGATCTGAAATATGGCAATCTAAATATGAGATGTTGTTGAAGTGGGTGAATCAACAAATTACATTTTCTCGATTGTGCTACGTACGGGAAATCATGGAGAATTTCGAATGCTCACATTTGTTCAAGATCTAATTTAGACATCAAAGTTTTGGACTCGTTATTTCTGCCCAAAAGATGTAGCATGGATTAAACAGATCCGCCCTACCAATCAAAAGGTTCTGTCATTATTTTATCAGTCGATTAATCTGTTTCTAAAATTTTTCAAGGTAAACAGGATATGTGGTGATAAACCTAAAAGGGTCATTCTTTAATGGCTTTAAAAGTTATGACGGCTAACAGATGGTCTTCCAGCAGTTCATGCTCGATAAACTTAAGGCCCTCGATTAAGCCAGTGGGTACCAGAGAAAGCTTCATTTCTCCGAACCAGTTAGTTCAGCATAACAATGTACATCGAGAGAAGGGTGACGATGGTGTCCAGTATCGCTGTTCGGAAAGGATGGATCAGTTGTCGCCGCTTTTCCTTGTTCCAAGTCATAGAGCCCCTGGAAACAGAGCCTTTCATAAACTAGGTTCTCAAAAATCAAGACTAATGGAAACCAGCTCTTAGATGGTCCTGTAATGCTTATATTTTGGAGAGTTTGATGGGAGACTGCCGGAACTATATCAGAAATTAGATATCGAGTTTTACAAATTATAACCACTTTACTTGTGAGTCTCCCTTTACTTGTGAGTCTCCCTATATTAGATATCGAGTTTTATAAATTATAACCACTTTACTTGTGAGTCTCTCTCTTCATTGAATGCTAAATACAGGGCATTCAATTGGGAGTCGGAGAAAGCCAGGAATGTTCCAACAGCTAGTTGTCAGGAACTAGTTATATGTATACGCACCTCCACATGGAACGGGCACATAAAGATCAGTAGAATAAAGAAGACATACAATAAATATACATTTTATATATGAACAATATTGCTACAGAGGGGAATACATAAAACTTGCATGTTAATCGACAGCTTCCGCGGGGAAAATTGTCCTCTACAGGCAGAGTGTTCTTCCAGCAACAGCACCACCAAACCAACTGGAAGGGAAAAAAGGGAATAAAAATGAGAGAGAGAGAAATCGCCAAATAGGCAAACAACATTACCATTTTCATCGCGCATGAATATTCCATTTTTATTCCTATAATATCGCATGAATATATCATTTTCATTTCTGCAATACGCTATGCATTCAAAGCACTAGATCGGTGGCTGTCGCAATAACTGGATAGCAATAAAAGCAGCTTCATACTTGAAAGCATTATGGTTGCAGAATGGAAGCAATAAAAACGGTGTGTCCAAAAAACATGTTTGTCACTCACATATCACCGTCGACTTGGAAGTTAGTATGTAGAAAAGGAGTTTCAAGCTCGTCAGGCTAAAGGTTCGCAGCGGTGACTCGTCAGCTAAAGATAAAAAGGAGTATAGAGAAACCTCCCAAAGCCTCAAAGAAAGAAACCTAAACCAATATCACCAAGGCCTCCTGCCTATCACTAAGGATACTAAGAGCCTTGGGATAAGGTAGACCAGCAAATTGGTTACAAAGCTACGGATTAGGCTCCAAAACTCCAACACCAACTTGAACATACGTCTGATGACAGGTTTCAACCACCATAATATAGTAATTCTTCGGCATTCGCATGCTAACCAGCGACAATGAAATTAAAAATTTCAAGAAGCATGAACATCCAACAGTCTGTTTCTGCTTCCGTAACACTCCAATCCATTCCTACAATTTTCCTTAACTCCGTATCATGATTCAAAATTATAAAACATTAACGGAACCTTCATGGAACCAGGGGGGAGTAGTGTACCTCATCCTATAAATATTGAGATTTTTCTCTCAGAAAGTCCCAACAGCTCCATGGTCAAGGATTGAAGATAGAGCCATGCACGCTAAAGGAAATCAAGAATGCATAACTTGTGGCCACAGCAAGCCAAAATATTGCTGAACCTGTTCAAAATGCATATACAACTGTATTCAGCAAAGATCAAGAGAGATTTTGCAGACAAAAGAGAGCAGAATAGAATAAAACCACTCGTAAACCAAAAGGGAAAAATGAATGAACTAAAAAAGCAACATGACAGTTGAAAAGAACAGAAAAAAACAAAAGTATTCAGAACCCTCTCCTACTTAAAACTGTTTGATTTGCAATTCAAATACCAGGTAAATAAAGTTCACGGTGTTTAACAAAACACCTAGCAAGCATTAACATGTCCCCAGCCAAAACATCAGCACTTCACTAGCCAGAAACAGCAGCCGCAGCTCCGTACAGAGAATGAAAATTACTAGTTTACAAAGAGGCAACTGTTGTGGTCAACATATTTTTTTAATTTGATCATGAACACTTCAAGAGCCATAAAGATCCTGCAAATATTTGGAATATGAAAATGTAGTATCAACTTGTAAAGATTGCAAGCTGAATTTTAGTATATTAAAATGTGTATAGTGTTGGACATTTAGATGGTCCCCATGTTTTTCAAGTGACAAGTTTAAAACCCATGATTTTTCAAATATATTTAGGGAATGAGATTTATGACATGACTAAATAGCCATTGAACCTTTTCCTAATGTAAATTTGACATTTCTGAGTTCCACTAATTAAACTTCAAGAAGTACAATCTTTTACCAGCTACAGCTATGTCCACAAGTTAAAGTAATACCTGCTGAGTCATTAGGATTGCTTTCAGGGTCACTAAGAGCAACCTTGGGGCTAACAAGACCAGACGACCTTTCCATGTCTGGATCTCGCTTAGGAGCTTCCTCAGAGGGTCTTGAGTTTCCAGTCTCAGATGTTACTATTCCCTGAAATTCTTCACTCACAATCAAAGCAGATAAAACATTCATAAAAGATTCTTCCTCCACTGCAGCAGATGAACTCTTTTCCCTTGGTTCATACAGGCCTTCAGCTTCTTCGTCTGAAGTTTCATCATCGGTTGTGTCACCATCCAATTCAACAACCATTCTATCATCCTCTTCATCCTCTACATATGCCTTATATGTCAGGCGAAGTAATATTTCTCCAGATGTTCCTTTACTAAAAACTCCCCAACCACCTCTCAGTGAGATAATTCTATCTGTAGGGACCGTGTCTTGAAGATGACTGAGCTCAACCTGAAATAAAGGAACTCAACTGGTCGGCAAAAGAGGAAGACTAGAACAAGCATTACAACCATGAAAGGGAGTAAATGTTACCAGAGAAAAAAAGAAAAGAAAAAGGTAAGTCATCTTCCTAAAGCATTGGCTTTACGATAGGACTCCGGTTACATCATAACTAAGTAGACAATCCCTCCCCACCCACCCCCCCCCCCCCCCCAACCTCTCTTTTTCTCTCGTTAGCAGTATACATGAATTTTCCAGCACAGACAGTCTAAAAAAGGCCAAATAAGTGGTTTTAACTTTTAAGTCGAAGCATGTTAAACTATAAAACGAAAGGCTAATTATCAAAGCTTAGTAGGTTCCAATGTACATGAGATAGGGAAGGAAATATAAGTGGATTGCTCTTGTTCATGCACAGAAAGTGACGACACCTTTGGAACATAGAATTAAATCAATGATGAAAACCATCAGAAATTGCAAAATTAAGACGGATGTTTCAGTATTTCTTTTTTACTTTCATTGAGATATAAAAATTGGATCTTCTGGTGGTGCCAAACTCAATAGTCATTGTCATGTTTCTCTTAAATGGTGTTGAATTATTAATTAAAATTTAGCAATCCCAAAGATCATGGTTGTATTCTGATCTTGGCCCTTAGTTATTCACAACATACAAGATATAATAGGAACCTTGCTCAATTTCCCATCACCACGCTAGTGATTTCCTGGACTAATGTTCTTTGACTTACCATTGAAACAAAGTCATTGAGCTGAACCCTATGTCACACAGACACGGCACTCGGACACGCGGGGGTGCGGCTAGGACACGGCAGAAAATAAAAAAATAAAATTTTAATGTTTTTTTTTCATTTTATCAATTTTTTGTATTTTTTTAATTTTATCATTTATTAGAATATTTAATTTAGCCGTGTCCGCATATCCAAAAATTTTGAAAATTGCTGTACCTGCACCCGTATCGCATCCGCACCCATGTGACATAGGCTGAACCAAACAAGCCATGGCTCACACATTTAAATGAAAGCATTTTGCAGATCTCTGTTGCTTTGTTATGTGGAAATATGGTGACAAAGAACAAGGATTCAGCATTAAAAAGATTGTTATGAACATGAAGGTCTATAGAAATATTTGGGAAACATAAAAAAATTGAGGATTGGACTCAAGGCTTTCAATATCTGAAGCTTTCTGAAAAAATTGACATTTGTAGCAAGTGCAACATATAGTAAAGACCAAACAATCAAAGGCGACCATTTCATTCCTCAGGAACTGAAAGTAGATCTCTAGAATTCACATTGTTCTTAAACATGAAATAGTGAATTTACCTCTCCAGTGCCAATGGTGTAATCTGCAAATCCAAATGAATCTTTCACTTGGATACAGAGTTGCTGTTGCCTTGGGTCATCTACAAGCATATGGAAATCCTGCAAAGAAAAGAGAAATTTGTCTAATAAGATAAATCACTAGGGTATAAAGCAAAACATAAAAAATTGTTAACGGAAAGAAGTAAAATTGAAGAAAGTATTCACCTGATTCCAGATTGGAGCACCTGGAGGCCCAATCACGGTGGTTTGACTATTCCTTTTACTGCAAATCACTTGATTCCCCAGTGTCAAAACAACATATGGATCTGTTTTCCCTGACAATTTTATAAAAGTAGCTTAGTTATACATTTAGATGATGAAAACACAAATAATGCTGAAGAAGAATGCAATCAATTCCTGGAATAGATGAACAAGATATTTTTGCTTCAATAGCCAATTAGAATGAACTAGCTGTCACATGGGTGTGCGTGCATGTGCAGACGTGGGCATGAAGCCCTTTGGAAAAACATGCTCATGCATGCACGTACACACACATATAAGACAAACAGACCCATGCACCTGTGCCCGTGTGCTGACATTCCCACCCACGTGCAGCCAGGCACACACACACATGCAATGTTCTCACATCAAGATGCTAGAAAGTTGTGATTAAAAATTTCTAGATAATAAAATATGTTAAAATTCTCCAAAAGTAAGAGAAGAAAAAAAATCAACACGTGCTTCAAAATTTTAGATCACCTAGACCTTGGTACAAACTTCAAAGATCTATGCCTTTTTCTGCAAAAGCACAAGAAGAATAGGTTTGTTACTCAGAGAAAAGAATCTGTTCTGAATTGCCTTGTTGATGAGATTGTGATCATAAGCAATAATAAGGAAAAAATGGAGAGGCTGAAACAACTTAAGTATTTAAAACCAAAGCCCTTTTATCTACATTGCTACTAAAGACAAAAAAAAGAAAACCACATTCATGTCAAGAGGGGAAAATATATACGCCTTGCACCTCCTTGGTATGGTAGAATACTAGGGATGTGAGACAGCTGACATGATATCTCTTTTGGAGCAAGAGGATAAGCTTTGATCATATAAAGACTATAAAGTCAAAAATACAGAAAGATTAAACAAAAACTAAAAAACTTTCAGAAAAACTGATATTCTCGAGTCTCGACCATCAGTAACCCAATACCGTATTATCTTGTAAATGTGATAGCAATTCATGCATTCAACTTCCACAACCCATACGAATAGTCCATAATAACTTTAATATTTAAAGGGAAACATATGAAAATGCATTCTTTATATTGATGATGACAATGCAGAAACATATTACCTGAGGGTGGGCACTTGGCCATCCTAACTCATTGAAAATAGAAGTTTTTATGACTAATATGCTTCCTTATTTGCCTCTAGTGCCCCTTTACATTTACAAAGTGCCCTTCAACTACTTTTTGTCTCTATTTTTGTGCCACTAAGCATGAAAAAATTACCTCACATTCATGACATGTAAAAAGAAAAAATTACATCTCGTTTGCTTTCCGGTCAAAGTGGGCGACAATAAATGCATAGAACTGTTTTGAGTTTAAATCTATTTTAATTTTTTTTTCAAAATTCTTATTTCAAGTAGCTATTTTTAGCAGTAAACAGAAAATAGTTGAAGGTGATACAAGTACCAAACTACCAATTGATGGTTTAATTTTGACAAAACTCAAAAGTACAAAAATCTATGTAAGTTTATAACTTTCTATTTTATCTAGTTGTGTTCATAAGTTGGAATCAAGAAAATATATTTCCCATTTTCTTATTAATAAAATTGCAAAAGATTGCTTCTTTTTAGTTTACAAAATTAAATAATATTTTGAGAACCTCATTTTAAGAAAAGTCTTCACAAGGACAAGCGCCATGACATTTCAAAATATTTTCTCAACAAAACTTGAAGTCTTGAACATATTATTCAGTATATATTTAGTATAAAAATATAAGAAAAGTTTAAGACTACAAAATAAAAATAAATAATTTTTCAAACTATGTCAGACTTTGTAATTAGCATATATTTAAAACCTAAAAATGCAACAAAATACTAAGAATATTTAAGACTTCAAAAAATAAATATAACAAATTTTCATAACTGTATGACACTTTTTAAAAATGTGATATTCATAAATAGTATTTATGTATGGTAGCATAAGATAAAAAATTAACAGTCCAGCTTGATTAGAATTTTCTAATCCATAGGAAAAAATTTCTGGTTATGCCACTGGACGATGAGCAGGAATGGTAGAAGATAAAAATTCACCTCAGATTGTTGTGCATCAAATTCGTAGGAATTTTGTCTTATGGAAAAGTAAGAAAACATATGGTTGTAGCAGGGTCAACTGCTAAAGATGAAGATCGAAGCATTACTCAATGAGTATGTCCATATTGACAAATCATCAGACACAATACATCTGGAAAATGAGTGAGAATGAAATATTTATGCAATGATGTACTAAAATGGAAAAGTCACTTAAGAATGACTTAGAATATTGCTTTCTTGAACCCTAATCATGTTATCATCCCATTTCACATCCTCTTCTTCCTCATGCCTTCTTCCTAATCTCTCTATTTTTTCTCCCTTTTTATTATCACTTCTCACTGTTTTGGAGGAGTTCTATCTAAACAGTGTTAGCAGAAAAGGTTACAAGAATATGCAGAAATGTCAACTAAGAGTATGACTTTCTGAAACAACATAGATATGAAAAAGGGAACCCATGTACCTATAGGGACATATGCAAGTTTCTGAGCATCAACTAAAGTGACAGACAGTTCACCAGCAAAATCGTTGTTCCCATCATGAATGTCAGCAGCTCTGAAATCCTCAGGGAAAAGACCAACAGTTTCCCCCTTCTCAAAATCAAGGACAATCTTCTTTGGACGGACAAACAGCCGAGGTAAATCCTCTGTCAGCAGTTTAGTCAAGAACCTAGATCAGAAAAAGACAATTTAAATAAGACCAAGCAAACCCAGAATTAATTCAATATGCAAATAAATTAAACTATTATAAGAAGCTAATACTGTTACTAGAACTCCAGTATGTGACAGGAAGCAAGCGGACTTACATTGAGATCACTGGAATAGCTGATTGAAACATCGTCCATTGCATGCACAAAACAGCCAAACACGTCAGCAAATTCTCAATCTAATTCAAAACATTTAATCACCAACTAAGACAAAAGAAAAATCTTAGAAAAATAAGGTCATCGGTTGATATACATCAAGGTTGCATCCTGTAAGTTAGAAAACCAAAACCTAGTGAAGAAACTTTCCTTGATGATTTGGAACCTTAGTATGTCACTGTGGCAGCTGTCAAGATCCACTTACATCTATCCAAATCATGCATTCTACCAAGCTCCTATACCTTCACTAACTATTAGGACTTGTTCATTAGAATGTGTACATCATATGGTATATAGTATATACTATATACGGATATACAAATAGAAGTGTATGTACGCATGTATACTGCGTAACTGCACCCTACTTAGTTATGTGTAAGTATATACACATACATTAAAAGTGTATGCATGCACATATACTGCATCCCGTGTAGTTAAAGAAAGTGTGTGTGCAGTGTGCATATACATATATATGTGTGTGTGTGTGATCAAGAAAAGTTTTTTCCTTTGTTCTCCTTCCTCTTTTTTGTCTGAAGTTCTAAACCCTAAACTGGAAGGTCGGAGGAGTTTCGAATTTTATTCCTAAGCTCCATTTTCAGAATATTTTTAACTTCAGATCACTATACCAAGGGATATATAGGCCACCCATATTGACATTTTCATAACCCTATCTCACATGTTCTTGCCCAAAAATTATATGACAGATATGAAAAGTTTCTTGAACATTGTCCGAAGTGAAGCCCAAGAACTTAAAACTCACCCATCAGATTAAACAAACGAAATGGTGCCAGCTCAAACTTGATTTTTGGTAGTGAAACAAATGCCCATGATACAGCTCCTACCCAAGGTTCTGATGGTATTAATCTTAGCTTCACCCAGAGCTCCCCATCAATGTCAAAATGTCGAATGCCAACTGGAACAACTACAGGGATAAAGCCAAACTTTAAGGTAAGCAGTAGTAACATACGAGCTCCGCCAGTATAACGAAGGCCAATCTGATACCTGAGTATCACAATGAAACAAAGAAAGAATTAAGAGAAGAGACATGAATCTTCTATTAGTGAACTAAAAGTTTAAATCTTCAAACATAGATCAAGTGCAGAAGCAGTGACTTTAAAATAGCTAATAATCATAGCAAAAGTGAAGGCAAATACAACAACAACATTGGTTTATCTTATGTACCAGATATGCGGCTCACTCCTTGCTTTTCTCTTTCCAACAAAATTACCAACTTAGCTTTCAGACATATCATAGTACAGTGGTTCTGGCTAATATGCTTACTGCATTTATGACCACATACTTGACTCAATTCATTCAGAAGGACATGAAAGCTGACTAGCACTTCATGCTCATGTTTTCAGATTTTAGAAAGAAGAGTAGAATAAGGAATACAATACACAAGGACACGGTCAGACTAATCAAACAGAAAATCACCTAAAAGATTGACTGGACATACCAAGGGACTCCCACTTTCCTGAATGGGCATACATATGGACAACCCCACACAGGAAGCAAAGCCAAAAAAAAAGTTGAGCTACAGAAACAGCGTACTGGATCTCCTCTCAAAACTAACGACTACATAATTGAAAGCTATGTTGTTGAGGTGTCACATAGGTGACACTTAGTGACTACTCCACCTGCATTGCCTCAGTCCAAGCATTTAGGCGATGCAGTTGATATTGCACCTAGGCCCATGCCTATCAGGGACTAGGCACAACTAGTGCAGCCTGCCCCTAGTCCATAGAAGTCCAAAAGTCTCTCGGCAGGGCTCTTAAAGACTATTTAATAAAGATTAAATGGGTGCTGGACACTGTTGTGGTGCACATTTTTAGATTGTGACTATTTATGTATAATACACTGTTTATATTTTACATATTACATAGAAAACTTTTTGAAGTAATAACACTTAAATAGATTATGTTTAAAATATTAACTACGTAATAATATTTAAATAGATTATGTTTCATTACAGTTTCTTTATTTGTCTTTATTGTCTATAATCAATATTGACTGATATTTAATGTCATAATGTTTATATAAATTCTGTTTCATTATATGGTCTGTAACTCTGTTTGTAAGTTGTAAATTATTTGATTACAATATGTTTATTTGTCTATTTACAGTCTGTTTGTAACTCACTGCAGTCAGTTCGTAATGTTTCAGTTTTCCTATGAAATAGACATGCCATTTTATGATGTTAAACATTTAAGTTGGTAATGGAAAGCTTTCTAAAATCTTTGACGTGGGAAGTCTGATTTCTGTTTTTGAGAAGTCTGATTTATGTTTCAGGCTTTCAGCTAATGTCATGACTCATATGATTCTTGATTATATCCTTTATCTAAAAAATTACAAATAGACTGTTTATACTTTATACTTTATACTTTATATTGACCGGCTGTAATCAGTATATAACTTTTAGTCCCAATTTTATTGTACTTTTAGGAGCTAGGTTCGTTTTACAGCCTTTCTTTTAGGTTTGAAACCATTATATGATTTCATTTTTTTGAATCTTCAAAGATAGAAACTTTGCATTTTGCCTTCATTAAACAAGTATAATATAAATCATATAATATAATACTGACTGTTATGGACTGTTGTCAATATCATATAACTTAATGCAAGCTATTGTACTTGTGACCTAAGTGCGCCTAGAAACTTTCATAACACATATTGAAAGACAAAGGGCGTGTAACAAACCTGCAACTCTTGCTGCAGGAGATGAATTTATAAAAGAGATGCATTTAAGTTACACTAACAAGTAACAACTATAACTGGAGTAGTACAGCAGTATACACAAGGAAACTGTAACTCTTTTCACAAATACACCTACACCTAACTGCAATGTCTCTCCTGAACAATGGACATGGAAAATCCAAAAATAATCCACTTACTACATGTAAAAGGATGGGCCCCTGATTACAGGTTCCAAATCAAATCCTTCTAACATAACTGTACATGAACTAAAGAGTGAGAAGTCCTCGATACTTTCCTTGGAGAGCTTCTGATAGCCGGGTGAAATATTTTAGGTGTACATTTTTAGTTAAAAGTTTTTTGCCCCGTACAAAATTGCCATCAAATACTGAAAAACAATTCGCATGAAACATTTCTTTCTATAAGGCAATCCGATACGCTTTTGTAAATTTCAGTCCGAGCTGTGTGAGCTACACCACGAAAATTTGCACACCATACACATACAGCATGAAATGTTTCAGCAGTTAAACATTTCATGTTATCAAATGCCCCTCTAATTACCTTCTAAAAATGGAGCGAAGAGGGTAAAATTCTTCTCCTTTCAAAGAAGGTTATTATTTATCTAGACAAACTCTGGTTCCCACCATTCGGTCTTCCTCCATACCCATGAGAATATAAGCCGCAAGAGAGCATTTGCAAATATTAAAAACTCCACTCCGGTAAATAACTAAGGAACATGGTAATTGGATGGCAGTACAGTTTAGAAGGAATGAAGAAAACCAGCTTCCCTGGTCGATGTTCCAGGGTAGAAAAAAAAATAACAGATCTGCCTAGTGGCACGTCACTGTTCTTAACATTAATGCAAAAATTGATGAATAATGGCATCCTTCAACGCTAGTTCATGTAGCACATTTTTCTTTTTCCTATGCCCTCTTATTAAAAGGAAGAAGATATTCATTAACCACTCAAGAGTCAAACTCTTAGAAGCACTTACTGTAAGTCGTTAGCACGACGGGAGGTCCTGCGTTCGACGTTCCTGACTGACAATGGCTCCTCGCCCAAAGAAAATTGTTTAATCTCAACTCGCTGAACGTAACCAGGCTTGTTGAGGTCATCGATAACAGGTTGAAGCAATCCGATGATCCAATTCTCAATCCCATTGCGGTACACCTTCCACAATTTCCCCAGCACCATATTCACCCATTCGACTGACTCCTTCCTCTGGAGGTCCTTCTCTAGGAACAACGAGAAACTAGTGGGGACTTGAGGCCATATACCCGACCTTGAATCACGAGTCCACTTGTTCCTCTTCCCAGACGTCAAGAGCTTATCAAACATAACCCCGACGAAAAAGAAGAAGACGAACATCCCGGCCACCCTCCCATTGACTGGCGGCGGAGGTATGGGTTTAATTACACCAACTTGGGACCTCAACTTCTCTACTATAGGGTCTTCCCTGAAACTACTGAAATCCGACACAAGCTCCAATTCATCAGACAGGCGTTTGACGATCGTATACCTCTGGGCGTCGGAGATTCTCTCTGCGAATTCATAACTCAGGCCAGGGCTGCTCTTATTCAGGCAGCGACATCTGAAGTCAGGACCAAGACCAAGGGGCGCAACCGTAGGGCTTCGTCTAGATCCACATTTCCGTTCCGCCCTTCTGTTAACACCGGCGAATGGAAGTGAAGCGGTCAATAAATGGGATGAAGTCCAGGCGGAGGAAGATTGTTCCAAGAACAACATTTAATATCGGGTATTCAGTAGCCCTGGCTTGAAAGAGGGCTATAGGATTGGCATCACATTCACTAGTAAACATGACATCAAATCAAGAGGACGATACTTCGGCTTCCCGAACTCCAATCTACGACATCAAGGTCAGAAAACTGAATCGAGAACCAGAATGACCGGATAAAAACCTAACGAGCAGCACTACGAAGAAACAGAAGAATTCACGCAGGAACCTCGGAGATGGACCGACAATGTCAAGAACAATTGAATTACATCGATTCCGAGGAAGGACAACCCAAACTCAATAAAGAACAGCAAATGCTAAAAGAAGACACGGACGACCTTACTCGAACTTACAGGACCGGTTCAACAGCGCCGAAATTGGACGAAAATCCCGACTGAAACTGCAGATAGCCCAAACTCAAACAAACGACGACACCCGAGAGAAAACCGAAACCAAATGGAACCCGACGAAAGCAAAGCCGGAACGCCGCAAATCAGGGGTAGGCTCGCGAAACACGAAATTACGGGAAATCCAATTGAGAACTCCAACTGCAACTCAAATGCAGACGGAGAAGCAACAGAAACGGACGGGAAGTTTACGATTCCAGAGAATTCCAAATGAAGACGACATCCGACAGCGAACGAGAGAGGGCAATTTATCAGCAGGGAGAGGGAAGGGAGACTGAGGGCTGATGTTACAATAGAAGAAAAAGGCGGAGGGTGGGAACACGCTTTCCCCAGTGTGGGGAAAACATGGAGGCGGTTGAGGGAAAGGAAAGAGAGGAATTGAAGATTCCAATTCCAGGCGGCAAGCGACGGAGAGGAAGGAACGGGAGAGAGCGGGGAAATTTGCGGGAGGGAGGAGGCTGGAGGACGTGGACGCCTTCGCTTTTTGGTTTTCCCCCACCACTCGACCTTTCCCTCTCTCTCTCTCTCGCCTGCCTTGTGTTTGGTGAGTCTTCGACACCTGGTGGGGAGGAGGATAGCGGGGAAGATCGCCTCCGCCCTCCCATTGGCCGGCGGTGGGACCCACAACGCCCTCAGCCCCTTCCACCGTTGCTAAAACGTGGTCAAGCGCATGTCAGCCCTGATACGCGTGGGCCCCAGCGCCCACTGCCAGATGGACGGCCGAGTAAGTTTGCAAATTTTGCAAAAACGCTGTTGGAGTTTTCGAATTTAACAAACAGGGAAACAAATTTTATAACAATCTTAAAAATAAGTCGAAAAAAAAAAAGAAATATTGGATATCATTTGTATTGTAGTTTGGAATTTGGAATTTATACGCAGGCTTATTAGGTTGAGGGGATGCTTATGGACATTATAAAATATATATATTCATATTGGAGTGTGCATGTGCTCAAGTTTATAATAATAAAGTCGTGGAAAATTTAACTTTTTGACGTCCTTCACACTTTTTAAATGTGGAAAAGAGTTCAATTGTGTGTGAAGTCACATGGCCTCTGCACTTAACCGTAGCCCACCAACTTTGGTCCCAAAGACGTGCCTTTTTTTTATAGGTACCTGAAAATTTTGCAAATTCGAATACGGATCAAAATTTCAAATTTGTATAATAATTAATGGTACCCATTGCCCATTGATTTTCATTAAATCATTAAAAAAATGATTGAACGTCACTATAAGATGATCAAACGAATTTAAAAAAAAAAGGTTTAAAATGTGTCCCCTAGCTACCCAAACAGTGCCATTTGTCATAATTTTTTTAAAAGTATTTTTCAAATAATTTAATTTACAACTTTGCCACTGGTCTTAATTGGTAAAATTTTTGTTGACATTATTTGGGTAACCGATGAAGAAGCAATATTTTTTTTTTTAAATTTATATATGCATGTGTTATGTTGTGCTATTAATATGAGTTAATGTGTTATGAATGGTAAATGACAAAATTGCCCTTTATATATGCATGTTTTATCTTGGGCTTTTAACATAAGACAATGTGTTATGAATCATAAATGACAAAAATACCCTTGATAGTATATAAAAATCCCCACTTTGTAAGGATATAAGTGGAACCTACAAAATATTTTGCATGAAAAGAAGGGGCCATCTGATTCTTCACCATGTTCATAAATAGTCATTGCAGATACTAGTGTTATTGCGGTTCGAGGGTAATAATGTCCTGAAAAAGAATTCTACTTGTTTTAAAAATGCACTCGGATTTTTTTTATAGTTTTTTTTCTCTGCCTGCCTTCTCCTCCTTTATTTAACAAGAGAAAAAGAAGGTTCCAAAAGAGAATTTGAAATGGTTTGGATCTTACTAGATCGAAATCCAAATATAGAGTAATAAAACATCAAGACTCTACCTAAAACCGAATCCGTAGAACTCGACTACGGATTCAAAATATATTATCTACTAATAGAATTTAATAAAAGTACTTAAAATCCCTTGTAACTCATCTCACAACAAAAAAAAGAAAAGTAGAAACTGTAAAATTACACGTGGGATCAACTCATTAAATTTTGTTGATGCGAAAGCTGGTTTGACGGGAAATATTTTTTCCAATTAACCATGAAAAACCGTAACGGTATTAAAAAGTTGGTGCTTTTCTAATTTCGAATATTTTATGAACCTTTTTGCAAATTCCTGAAAAATGCATTTGACCTTCCTGGTCGGCGCGGCGACCCCGAGTGGGTTGGGTGCGTCCGGTTTTTGCCTTCGCACGTGGAAAATGCGAGCCCACTGCCTGGTGTAGGCGAAAGCAACGGGACATCGATGTCAAGGTCGAAATCAAAAGTCAAGCGTCAAGAACGAGGGACTCATTTTCACGTCCCCGTGCCGAAGCGATGAAAATATCTGACCAAATATCAAGATCACAAACAAATGATCTTAAGATATAAATCATGATTTTCCGTGTGTTCAATACTTATCGCTTACGAACTCCGTGTTACAAATCTGAATTCTCACCGAAACACTAACACAGGAACACTAAAATATAAAAATACAAAGCTTCATAAATCTGATTAAATATTTGGACTTTGAGATAGATTTACGAAACATCAAGGTATATTAAGTTCCTGTTTTTTGTTTTTTTTTTTTTTTTTTTTTATCATACCAACTAAGTTTCCTTTTTTTTTTATCATTTGCTTACATAAACGAGCTCCCAGGTTCGAAATCGACTAAAGTTACCTAGATCTGTTTGGATCCGGATTACACGATCTAACTTCGTGTGCCTCGGATTTGAACTAAAGGAAATGTGCCTGAATGTTTTTTGTTTAACTATTTTAATCACGCATAGACAGGTGGAGATACGCCCCACTGAGCCCACGTTATGAAAGTTTAATTTAGTGGTTGAACTTAAGTGGATTTGGGTCCAGTTATATATGATAGCTTTTAATTTAGTGGTTGAATTTAAGTGGATTTGGGTCCAGTTATATAGGATAGCTTTACGATATACGAGTCATTGTTCAATTGAAAGTTTGTTAACTATAAGTTTAGTGTTTAATGAAAAAAAAATCTAGCTCCATCCTTTATTTTAACAAAAAAATGAACTATTCATGAACAAGTTATTGCGTATGAGAACTGAGAAGTAGTTGTGGACAATTTTCTTCCATGTGAGGAAAGGGGTCTCACGTTTCAAACACGCCTCAAATTAAGATACGTTCTGCATAAGCAAGCAATATAATAAAGGACGAGGACAAACCACGGGTGACCATAACCATTTGATAAGACAATATAAAATATGATACAAAGTATTATTCGATAAATATAACAATCATGCACCAAACGTAATCAAACTATATTTCCTAAATAAGAATGTACTGTTATAAAAATTGTATTACAGAAATACAATGTCATTCTTATCACCCGAGTAGGGTAGCCACATTGGTCTAAACAGTTGCCCTGTACCAATCTCTTAAAAGTCATGTATTTTTAAATGAAAATCTTACTTATGTTTATGTATATATAAGTGTCATACCAAATTTGAGTATTTTTAAACAAGTGTCCATCCAGCGAATATTTCTGGCTATACTACTTTATCAAATACCTTTTATAGGAACCTTTAAACACTTATTATCAGGGACGAAGTCAGGATTTTTTTCAAGAGCAGGCCAAACGGTGTAACGAACTATAATATACTATGATATAATATATATATATATATATATATATATATATATATATATATATATATATATATATATATATATATATATATACATACTCACACAGTTAAGTTAATATTTGCAAACTACAATATAGTAGAAGTGAACATATATCGTATACAATTGTCTATGTCATGAACGTGAAGCGCGACCTGTCATACGACACATTTAATCATTGTTTGTGTAATTAGCACAAAGCATGATCTGTCATCAACATATAATGTGATCTATTTCTATTACAATGACGCAAATGTAAGCAGCGAACATAAGATGGACATACAAATATCACAATCAAAATATAGCAAACAAATACATCTATAAACTTCAAAACCAAAACATGTTACTTACCTAAAACAAGCAATTTTGTATTATTTTTATGTAACACAATCAGTTTTTCTCTTTGTTTTTATCTTTGCAACAACTAATGAAAGATATCCAAAAGATTATTCTGAAATCATTGCAAACACTCAGTGCCTTCAAATTTCTAATCCCCAAAAATTATTGTTCTTTATGCCAAATAGATTATGGAAATTGACACTTATACTCCTTGGTAGGTCACATTTTTAATTGCATGGAAGTCATACTTAGCATATTCTCCTTTGTTTTAGGAATTGCATTTTCATTCCTTAAGCAGCTTTTTGGTGCAAAAGCAACAACTAGAGAACCCCATTGCCTCTTTTTCCAGACTAGAGAACCCCATTGCCTCTTGGAATTCCAGACAGTGGATGCACTAACTTTTCAAAAAGCAACAAAGTATCTTAAGATTCAAACACATCACTAGATGTGTACCTAATCCACATAGAAATGCAACCAACAATGCTTCTGAAATCTAGAAGGAGCAACCAACAATAAATCTAGAAGGTTCCATTGATAGGAAATAATAAGAAACAAGGCAAACACAATTTTTTAAATAGATCTGTGGATATAGCATATAATAGGAATGAAAATTTTTGCCTTGGATTGATAAAGCAAAACTAAAATTCACTATTTTCAATAACACTCCAAGAGATGTGTTTCATAAATATATTGCCTAAAGGTCACGTTACGAAGAAGGTTGGCTCGTGAAGTATGTCTAGGAAAACAGCCAACTGCAGAAAAGCTCATTCAAAAAATACAATTTACTAAAACATATAACATTGCAACAATTCCCTTAGAACACTTAACACTAGACAAAACAAATAACTCAACAAATGCCTAATGAAAACACTGTTGCAAAGGCATGGGGAAGTGAGAGTTTGCAGCGAAGAGCAAGGGAGTTGGGATTAATAACGCAAATCCTCAAACCGAGCAAGAATGTTATATGTGCTTAAAATCAGACTATATAAATTTCTACAATTTATAAGACTATATAAATTAACAAATGAAGTTGGGGGAAAATGAATTCATTGAAGTGCTAGTAAATGGGCAGAGATTTGTGAGAGAGAACCAACCTGTCAGCGAGAGAGAGGGCTCCTCTGCCGTGGTTGTGGGCCCAGGCAGGGAGGGAGGGAGCCAGCGAGAGAGAGGGCCGTGCGCTGTGATTGTGGGCTAGAGCAGAAAAGGAGGGAGCCAGCGAGAGAGAGGGCCTTGCCATCAATGGTTGTGGGCCAGAGAGGAGGGGAGCAAGCAAGTGAGGGGCGAAATAGGGTAGGGCAAAGATGGAGTGAGCGAGAGAGAAAGGAGCGAAAGACGGAAAGAGAGTCGGGCGGGCCAGAGAAGGAGGGAGTGAGCGAGAAAGAGTGTTATGTGTGAAAGCGGGTCGGGCCAAGACGATTCGCGGGTCGAGTCAAAAGGAGCAATAGGTCTGGCTAAACTAAACAAATTTGATTTTTTCAATATAATTTTTTTTTCTACCCCTGCTTATTATGAAAAAAAAATATATAAGAGCAACGTTCCAACGTAGCTTCGAAAATATAAATATATGTTCTTAAAACGCATCACCTGGTTTGTGTGATTGTGGGCTAGGGCAGAAAAGGAGGGAGCCAGAAAGAGAGGGCTGTGCCATCAATGGTTATGGGCCAGAGAGGAGGGGAGCAAGCAAGAGGGGCGAAATAGGGTAGGGCAAAGACGGAGTGAGCGAGCGAGAAAGGGGCGAAAGACG
Organism: Nymphaea thermarum; assembly: GCA_011799765.1. Lineage (NCBI taxonomy): Eukaryota > Viridiplantae > Streptophyta > Magnoliopsida > Nymphaeales > Nymphaeaceae > Nymphaea > Nymphaea thermarum. Next base: position 661,260 of record JAANDH010000181.1, on the reverse strand, counting down.
GAAAGAGGGTCGGGCGGGCAGAGAAGGAGGGAGCGAGCGAGAAAGAGTGTTATGTGTGAAAGCGGGTCGGGCCAAGACGATTCGCGGGTCGGGCCTAAACTAAAAAAATTTGATTTTTTCAATATTTTTTTTCTTCCACTCCTGCTTATTATGAAAAAAAAAATATGAGACCAACGTTCCAACGTAGCTTCGAAAATATAAATACATGTTCTTAAAAGGCATCACCTGGTTTGAAGTCATTGCAGTCTGAGTTAGGAAATGTTTTCATCCTAATTCCTAACTAAATGGTGCGACCTGATTTTTACCAATAATTTTTTAAATTTTAGTCAACTAACAACATCTCTCTTTATATATTTCTATCTCGAACCAAGAATTTTTTTACGAGAGCCGAATTATATTTTCAAAATTTTAAAGCAGAAATAATTTTTTCAAATTTTATATATAAGACAAATGATTTTTTTAAAATTTTTTAATTGTTTCTCCATTTCTAAGATCCAACTTGTATAATTCCGAATCAGGATCCGAACCGGCTTTTAGAACATCGGAGCAGCCGCCTTAAACAATCGGCGAATGATACGAATATTCCGGTGATTCCTCACCACAGACAAGAACGCGCACACGCACACGCTCTCTCCACTCTGCTCGCGCCAGTGCAGTTGAGGATTCGATGCTAGGAAGAGCATGGGCCGAGCGGACATACTCTTACCGCCAACGCCACCCTTCCTCCTCCAACCGCCGAGGACGTGCCGGCCCCCTTTGTTCGCCGGTTCCGTCCGACCGAGACACTCGCGAGTGACGTATGTGGTCTCGGAGGCTAAGGAAGTTCGGGTGTGCGTGAACAGGACATGCAGCCGGAGCGGGTCGAGGGAGACGCTTGCCCTGCTGGAGGCGCTAGCGCCGCCGGGCATGTCGGTGGTGTCCTGCGGCTGCCTTGGCCTCTGCGGCTCGGGCCCGAACGTGGCGATCCTCCCCGACGAGGTCGTAATCCGTCACTGCTCCACCGCGTCCCGGGTCGCTGACCTCCTGACGGCGTATTGCGGCTTCTCGAACCCGGCGGCGGGCCTGGAGGCGCTAGCCCTCAGGAAGAGAGCAGAGGGCGAGATGGACAGTGGAAATTTAACCGGGGCCATCGCCCTGCTAAACCAGGTCGGGTTCTTCCTTTCCAAATTGTCCCTGGGTCGATATTGAAGCATTTCTGCAGCTCTCTCTCCCCCCATTCTTGTTTAAGTTCTTCATCCTTGTAAAATGATTATTTCCAAATCCTTGAACATCAGAAATCTTCCCTTTTCGGAATTGTACAATTTTTGCCCTGGAACTTGTACTGATTGGACTTGTAACATTTGTCTTATCACTATCTTATTAATGTCTTTGTTTCCAATAGGAAACAAGTTATTTGAACTTTTCTGACAAGTGACTCTAATGTTTTGTTATTTGTGTTGCAGGCTGTTGATCTTAAACCTGCTGGTGGTATGCAGTTTATCTACAAAGCCAGGTTTGCAGAACTTATCCTCTTTAGTTTAAAAGACTTCAATGTCGTTTTTCTTTTCTTCCTAAACAGTGGGAGCCAAGTGTGTCAGGTTCTGAAGCACTCGTCCTCTCTAACTCTCTTATTGATTGCATGAATCAATTTCTGAGAGCCATCAAGCTTCTTGCTTCTCCTTGTTTCTGTACTGAGCCGAAATATTGCGGTTGCATCTAAATGAGAATGGCTTCCAGCCGTAGTTGAAGTTGAAGAAGTAGGTACACTGGTAGGAAACGTGTCACATGCCATGTTATACAAATAGATAGTACTTTTTGGCAGGACGATCACACTCATTCATTCATATTATTATATACCTTAGAAGGCCAGTTCATGTTCTATATGCTCCCAATGGATGTGAGAGGAGTCATTGGGACTCGGAGTTCTTCACTACGTTTGTAACTGAAAGATATGGTGAATTATTGTTTTTCAGTAGAGGCTCTAGTACCTATGGTTGAACTGATCATAAGCCGGATAATATTGGTAGTTGTAGTAACCACGTATTGAAATATGTAGCCAGAGAGAGTAAGAAATGCACTATTGGATGAAAACCTTGAGGAAAATGTACATGCAATCGCCATAGGTTGCTGGCAAAGACAGAGTTTGCAACCTCAAGAAGAGCTCTAGGTGAACTTAAATAGGCACCTATTGTTTTGTTGAAGAAATTTTTGCATATACTTCTAATTGCTTATGTTAAATTTTGGGCAATGTCTTAATTTGTGGATCACTTTGATGCACCTAGGATTAGTAAACATTAGGTCTCTGAAATCGATCTGCACTGTAATCATGTGACGCATGGTTGGGTTTTTCTTTTTTCTCCAAGGTCTGCTGCACAGTTAGGTATGGGTGACCATTCTGGTGCTCTCCAAGATGCCATTGAAGCTTCAAAAATTGCTCCAGACTACCCTCAGGTAACTTTTCCTATGAGCTTTGATGGCATACTCTTACCTTTTCCTATTTTTTTGTATGGTCTTTCAAAAGGACTGCATACATTTCACGTTTCCATTTCCATAAGAGCGCTTATTTTATGTCCTGAGCATGATATAAAGTTGTATATTGGGTGTTTACAATTTCCAAGCTACTAGGATGTTGCCAATATTTATAGAAGGCTATATTGGTTTTCCCCAAAACTTTGTAGGTCAGTATCATAATTGAGTCATTTCCACATAGTAGGACATGTCATAAGTTCTTTGAGAAATATGTAGGCAACGAAGGGGAAAAAACACAGAGAAACCCATTCATCTAGTGTGAGGGGCATCAGATGAGCCATTTAATTTGTCCTGAATAATACAAAAGGTACAGATAAAAAAACAATTTTTAAGTTATGAAGGCGATGCCAATGTTCCTGATCATTGCGGCTTCATTCATGCTCTTTGAGATGTTTCTTTGCTCATTTAATATGAACATGGATGTGGGTTTGGTATGAAATATGAATACAAGGTATGCACAATCTTTTTATCAGTTTGCAGAAACCCACCTAAGGTTTCATGTATTTTCGAACAACTTTTCAACTTTTGAAAGAGCCGTTGGGTTCATAAAATAATTCACAAACAGACACTCTAAAGGCAGTGCACGACAGAAATTGCTAGGTCAGAGTAAAACATATTTGTTTTTTACCCCCAAAAGATTTGGATTTTTGAGATTTAAGGTTTATTTTCACATTTCTCTCTCCCTCTCTTACAAAAGGAGGAGGGAATGACAAGTGCCTCTCTCTGATTCATGAAGAAGAGGGCATAACAAGCTCCTTTTTCTTTTTTCCTTAAGGAAATGGGAGAGTCTTTCTTTTTCTTTGAGTACTCGCATTAATCACTTGTTTCCCCCTTAACTGACCCAAAATCTTCATCACTGCCTGCCATGTTCTCAGCTACAAAAGAGAGATAGAGGCTCAAAATATATTATTTTTGTGAAAAGGCACGTGAATGATAGAACAATAATTTTATGCATAGACCAAGCCAAAGGTGAGTTATCTAGTCTAAACAGTAGTTAACAGAAGTGCTGGTTTGAGAATTGGACATAAATGTGAGACAGCTATTTGTTTAATTTTCAAATGGTTTATTTGTAAATATCTCAAATCTTGAGATTTTTTTCTTGTAAATTTCTAGCATAAGAAAATTTTTAAATTGATAAAAATATTTTAGATTTAAGCGCACCGCCGCACACTATACTTTTACAAGTTAAATGTGCTGACTAGTATTTAATTTACACAACTTTTTATTATTTAAATATCATAAAAGATTAGAATAGCCTTTTACATATCATAGCGTGTCACATGGTGTGTCCGTCTTATCTCTGGCTTCTTCCATGTACCATATATACCATCTTTTGTCTTAATTATGTCTTTGCCTTTTGGTTTTGGTTGCAAATTTTTTGGAATGCAAAGCTCTTCTGAGGAAGGAATTTCTACTTTGAAAATGGGAAATCTAAAAAAATTCTGTTATCAGATGAGATGAGGTTGTCAATTATGAAAGTGTTGGTGGCAGAAACTACATCTTTGTAAAGCATAATGTTGGATGAAAAAAGATGCTCTTCATTTGCAGGCTTACATTTGCCAAGGTGATGTTTTCTTTGCAATGGAAGAATATGATGCAGCTGCAAAAGCATATTCAACTGCTTTGCAAATTGACCCATCAATTCGTCGTTCAACATCTTATAAGGTAACTTGCAGCTTTGTTCCCATGTTTTGGATATTCGCAGTGTTTAACCTTACAGAAACATTCATTTTTTTTTTCGAAATCATAGGCATTTTAGTACTTATGGTCCCAACCTGTCATTCAAAACCATAAAAGTATGCTTGGAATTGAGTTTGGTACTTGAGGTGGAAATTTCTTGGAAATGTTTGTTAGAAAATGAAAAAATTCTTGCACACAAGATCCCCATTCTTCTTCCAGGGAAAGAACAACACATCTTAACTAGGTTTGGTTAGTCCTGCAGTATGCGGATCTGTTCTCAATGCATCATCATTATATCTGATTCTCACAGATCTGCGTTCAATAGGTTCTAAGATTGTTGTTGAGACTGATTACCTGCAGAATGAAATGAATACAAAATATCGTGCTATCTGATTGTCATAGATATGAATGTTACTGTTCTAGATTTTCCTTTCTCTTTGGTCATTTTTTATTGAGTTTTAGTTGCTTCAGTAGTGAACCTGATTCACATGTACTCTCTTACCGTACAGTTTGTTCCCTTGACATCTTTTTGTTGATGTCATGTTGTTTCTTTATCCTTCTTATTCTGATTTCTTATCCTTTCATATTGTGAATCCAAATTTTCAACATTTGTCTCCTACCTTCTTGTCTTAACTGGTCTCAGATGAACTCAACCATTCAGCTTGCCTGGAAGAGCAAATACTCCGTAGATATCTTAAATGGAAAACCAAATAGCTTAGTTGTTTATGAAAGCACAGTGATTTCGATATTTCAAATCAAAGCTCTCTGTGGTGATTACCACTTAGAAACTACAAGGCTTGTTATTGATAGTTGATGCCGAAAGGTCTTGATCTTCATCTCAGACCAAGTTATTGATCTACAAGAGTTCTTATGTTTGAGATTCCACCTCATTAGAGAAATATCTTGTGTTTAACTTTTCTAGTTATGCTGAATCTTTTGCCCTCAGTTTGTGTTTATTATGTTTTAACTAGTAAGAACCTGTGAATATTACCATGCAATGGGTAAAATAATTTGTTATGGGACAGGAAAGGCTTCACGCAATCTCGAGGTTTCAATTTCATAAGTTAGAAAAATTTCTCACTTCGCCATCTGTCTTTTTCTTGGTTTCACTGCATCAAATGTGCCCTAAACGAGGAGAGAGGCTGGACGCGAGAAGCCCCAACAGGCAAAAAAATATTTCTGGAAATTTTTTTCCACCTCTCAGGCGGAAAAAAATTTCCGGAAATGGCTTCAACGGTAACTTTTTCCTTCCCTTGTTTGATGGGAAGGAATTTTCTGGTTGAACAGTGGATTTCCACTGATCAAACGTGCCATGGGTGAAAGCTGATATCAATACTAAAAATCATGATAGTTTTATGTCTTGTTGCCGACCTTTTCATGTGTCACGACTCATGAGTGACTCTGTTCTTCCACAAAACACTTTAAATCTTTCATCTTGAGAATATAGACATGTAAATGCCCATAGCACATTTGTGAAATAAGCATCAAAATGGCATCTTATCATGCTTGCACACTAGACCCTTAAAAGCCTGTTTTCCTGTGAAAAGCTTTGCATGTGATTTATCTTTGCGATAACCACGAGAGACCTTTTTTCACATGCACCTAGAAGGGCACTTAGTGAATCAGATTTTTCACTTTTATTTATTCAGATTTACTTAGATTTCTGTATTTGTGTCAATGATGATATATACAGGCACGGATTGCCAAACTTCAAGTAAAGATGTCTGCTGCAAATGTTTCTTGACTGGCAAATATCCATGACTGAGTCTTGATGAGAGGATGTTATCGGGTGGGATTTTCCACTTTTGACTTGTAAGATTGAAGTTGAGGTTCTTCACACATTGGGTTATCTTTGTAATCGCCTGTACATTAGTTGATTTACTGTGTCTTATGTTCCTATAAGTATGGAAAGAGCGGGTGCCACATTGGTACTCTTTATAAATGTCTGTGCCTTAGTTAATTACTACGTCCTACTGTTCCGACTTCCGAGTACGGAAAATATCAATTTTTGAAGAAGAAGCGGGTGGAATGGGAGGAAAGGAGGAGGAAATTACACTGTTCCATACCAATGAACTATCTTTAGGCATGAATTTTGTAAGCTACTTTTTCTTGGGAATGATTATTGTTTCTTTGATTCTTATTGCAGTCTAAGGGAAGATTTCTTTTTCCAGGACTGTTATAGCAAATGCAAGTGAAGTTAATTGTTTAGTCTCCTCATCTTGGGCAAATGTGATTGCTCGTATATTTGTTTCTGGTGGTTTAATCTTTACATCTCATGCAGTCCATGAGTCATTACCAGGAAAAGTAAAGCTGTTCAGGATTTGTATACCAATGTTTGAAAGGCTCGTGTGCATATGCAGACTCATCTTCTTCACAGATGAGTTACCTATGCAGTCAAAATTTCTTCCTAAGCAAAGAAATAATGAGATGCTTAAGCAATCCACACCAAGTTAGACAAGAACTATTGGACAAATACGAAGGTAACTTTCTTTCACCAGTAAGATCACAAAATATTTTGGCTTACTTGCCGTCTGTTTTATCACATAATAGATTTATGTGCGTCTATATGTGATATTATTTTAAGTATATTGGAGAGCTGGTTCCACTATGGGAGCTTAAGAGTGGTATGACTCATCGACTATGCTGTTTTTTGTTGGATCGTGGTTACTGTTTTTGTAACTCCTCTTTTCTATGGGAGGATGGGCTAGGGCAGGCAGGCCCCTACGCTTGAGTTGATAAAAAGAAACATGTAAATTTGGCAGGAAGCCGTACAGCAGGTTTTTTCCATAGGATGACCATCTGGTGGCCTGTCTTTCTAACAAAGGTCCATGCAGGATTCTTCCAGTCTGCAGAGAACGCTAGGAGTCTCCTTCTATAGGCCCTTAGCAATGCCAATCTGAAGGTGTAAATCTTCTCGCTCCCTTCTTCACCCGATCTGGAATATCCATGTACTCACCCTTATTTCCAGGAACTGAGGCGTTGCATGGACAACGTTAACTCTAGAACACAAAAATAAACCCTGCTCCTGCTGTTGTTGGGGACGTCGCTCAAACTCCGCTCTGCACATTCCAACCGCCGTCCTGCAACCTGCCACTTCCTTGCCGGCACCCACCAAGATGGAACTCGCTGCAATGTGCTGTGAGCTACTTGTTTACATGGGGTCTAACAGATCATTAGAGGTTGGCTTACATTGGAACTCTTGGAATTCTAATACGTTATTCTATAAATCTGTCCCAAAGATTTAGGGTTGAAACATTGTTGGAGTTCCTCTTATCAAACGCCCTTTAGATTCATGAAGTATGGCATTCTATTCTACATTGTGCTCTGATGAACAATGTATGCATGTCAGTGTTACAAAAACACAATTTCTTTCGCTGATATCTTTAAGTTTCATGACCTAACATATCCATGAGAAGCAGTTTCAAACATATTGTTATTCGGACAAATTAGCTACAAATGGGGAGCAAAACAGATGGATGGTATCTATTTTACACTTTGTCAAATTCTCCCTAAGAAAAGCAACTGTGCTCATGCGAGCCTCAGGTCAAAAGAGCCCACCAACTTGTTTACTGAATTCACGCTTTTCCACACCAATCCAGGCACACAATTTTTACTGATCATCACAGCCCATGGATTCAGACGTACAGCTTCCACTCCGACTGCACGCTTCGCTTCGGATCTTGTCCAAACTCCACAGCTGGGTGAGAGCTCCAGCCAATTGACAGCCCTGTCCGTGAAAGCATGCCCCAAGATGGCATCAACAGTCTGTGAAACCTTGCCCTCATCCTGCGGAAAATAACCCTTAAACAGACCCATGTGGTTGATTGGGACTGGACTTGGAGATAGCAAGTTCCTCTTGTATGGCTGCTCCATGTACACGAAGCAGCGCTTCGTGATGATGATAACAACGACAGGGACATCACCTAAAAGCCGAGCCCACATTGGCTTTTCCCTTTTCTTCATTTCCAGATGGAGAGAAAAGATACTGTGGAATGTGATCTGCACTTGAGAAAGGATCCAAGTTGTAAATTTTGTGCAATGAGATCAGGGCGGAGGCAGGTGCAGGCAATATGGGGGCAATTGCCCACACTGATCCACACAAAAAATATTTGCTTTTATATTAATAGTTCAGAATAATCCTTTTCATTTAAGTATTGATGCGCCTTAAAAATTTTAAAATTTACTGCTAGTGCCTCTTAATGAAAAATTTCTGGCTCCACCTGAAAGAGGTCATTCCTTGACTAAGGAGCCGGGCTTATATCGTCTATGCTGCAGAATATCCTGTCTTTCTTTTCATTCTGGTAGTAAGCGATGCACTTTTCCAGTTGTCCTTTTAAGATCTTGGATTTGGTTTGGATACCATCGTTTCTGGATCCATCTACATGGGCCGTTGCTGGATCTGAGTTGAAGTTCCGAGAGGACAAGCTTTTTCAGATTTCATTTCCTATCCGAATTTAGATGACAGGTGTACAGCTGTTCTAGTCATGGATTTGTTGATGTTCCACTATTCTGCAAGCAAACTGGGAATCAACGGCTTATCAAATCCAAATGAATCCAGATATCACGAACGAATTGGTATTCAGATCCATCTTCGAACTTGATGGGCCCTTGCTGGATCTTGCATGTTTTTTTCCTATGAAGGAAACACTACAAAAGATGGACTTGGGAATTGGATTTCAAATCCTTAGAAGGTAAAGAATCCGATCCATCAAACATTTCTCCCTCCCTCTCTCTCTCTCTCTCTCCAGTTACCTACCTAAAAGAAAAGACTAAACTGCCCCCAAAAACACTAGTCTAAGTCAGTTGTAATAAAATATTTGTGAAATGGTACACCATAATTAACAACAGCCCCAAACTTGATAATTGTCTAGCAGATAATCACACTTTGTCTTCTTCGTTAACTACTTGGGAAGAACTTTGTCAGCATCAACTTAGAGTTGCCTAACTCCACGGCCTTGAAATTCACGTTATTTTTTGTACCATTCTTACAAGTGGAAAATAAATATTTGTGTTGTCTATTTTTAGCTAGAAATATGTTGGGAAATTACCTTAGCTTTTTCCAAGAAGTATAGTAAGGGAACCAAAGAAACTTACATCGAACCAAAGTAAGAGATGAAGTCATGCCAAGCAAAGCTGAGGTGCCAGGACGAGGATTCGGGTTACGGTCCGACCCGATCCAAGATCTTTTTCTCTCATCAGAACTAGACTATTATATCCTATTTCTTAAATCCCCGATAAATATTTCCAATGCTTCACGAGGGTAAGAGAGAGGAAGGGGGGAGAGAGAGAAATATATTCTGTTTGCTTGGAAAATGGCAAGGGATAGAAACATTCAAAACATTACAAAAACGAAAAACTACACGCTCTTGTCCTTTTCCTGTTAATACTTTACGCGGTTGTCTTGTCCAGTTTGCATACACAAAATTTATTTCAGAACGACTCCTGAAAGCTGCATTTTGACCATGTAATAAACCCTCATCCCTCTAATCTCTTCTCTCCATATATATATATATATATATATATATATATATATATTAATCTTAAGAATTTTTATTAAGGGCCAAATATTGTGTCACAATCTTAGAAATGAGTCTCGCTTTTTGAAAATTAATTCTCCCAACAGACTGCACTTTTGTTTTCGTTTCAAGAGTGAGCTTTGACTATCAACGTCAAGCCTATTGAATATAACACCCTAAAAGGTGCATCACTACATAGCATAGCAGGTCGGGCAGACAATATATCATTGGTTTGATTCTCGTGGCTGGTACTTTCCAAAGACTACAAATGGTGAAATCGCAACACTAGGTCTAGCATAACATCGCAACACCCCATAAAAGGTCTAGCATACTTCACCCAAGTCGCCGCTGCAGTCTAAGACTCCAAAAGCAAGAGTAATAGAGAGGGACCCTTGGAATCTTTTTTCTTGAATGGTGAATTGTTAATTTCTTACTCATCTTGGAAAATAACACCATTAAAAAGATAGGTGAATAGAATAGTAAGGCCAGGGGGTTGCCAGGGGCCTGGTGCCCCCCAACCCCTCTTCATTTTTAATCTTATATCAAAATTATGAAAAATTATATTTCAGCCCTTATCAAAATTTTGAAATTATAATTCAGCTTCCTCATAAAAAATTTCACCCCTGCTGACATGCTTCACTTTCTCCTCATGCCATTTGTTCCTAAATGGAATGTTTGGAGAATATTAAATGTAGCATCTTCCGATTTTCATTGTCCATTTCAAGCTGAAATGTATTTAGTCGTTCTGAACTGAAAATTTAGAGATTCAACGACTCCACTCGAGGAGCAGCTGTAGTTTATTCATACTTCCATTTGGAACTTATCAGCAAAAGTGTGGTTTGTATTAGGAACTTTGACTAAATCCAAGATATTTTTGTGATTATAGATGAAATATATACTCCCAGACAAAATTTCCTCTCTCATTGGCCCTGGCTGTTTGTCTTCTGTGTTTCTTCTGTCCAGTATAAGTAGTGAACGGGTCTCTATATATATATATATATATATATATATATATATATATATATATATATATATATATATATATATATATATATATATATATATATATATATATATTTATAAAGATTATTACAGTAAAAAAACCTAGCTGCGGACATGCAATCTCTGTGCCTGAATAACCTAAGGTCCCACATAGTCAACATACATGTATCTTTAATGTATAAACCACGCCTTATGAGGATCAAACATGCGAATTTTCTAAACTTATAAGGTCATGTGTGTGCATTAAAGATAAAATCTGTTAACTGTTGACATCTTGCAGACAGAGACTGCCACCTTGCAGTTGGTTTCGATGAAAAGGACTTTATTAAATGAAGAACTCACGGGTTACCAACTTACTGTTGAGATGCTGTTAAAGATAAAACATCTTTTTCTTACTAATGGACCAAGTCCTCATGTTTTTCTAGATAGTGGTGGATGGAAGGACTACTGGACTGGGAGCTCTTCTGAATAAAATTTCAGAATGCGGGATCATTTGGTAAATATGTCAAATTCAAGCAGAAATCTGCAAATGAACAAAAAAATTATGAGAAGCCTCTGAAGTGAATGATTCTCTCATGATATTCCTCCGTTCCGTTGATGATCTTGATCTGCCCAGTCTTTTTTAACCAACCAATCACGTGGGGGGCTGAGAGGGAGTTTTGCGGTGCGTGTACCTCCAAAGCTTGCAATTGCAATTATAAGGCGACAAAGGAAAGGAATGCCAAAATCCAGCATTGACTTTCAGACTCAAGAACTTGGCAGCTATCATCCTTCCCCTCAATCGATGCAGTTTGTTCTTTCAAAAGAAGCTCAGAGAAGTCCAAAGTGATCAGTATCTGTAACGCGAGCGCCTTCTCTGTCCTCTCCCTTCCTTTTCACCACTCTTCTCTCTCTCCTTCTTGTTCATCCTTTTCTTCTTGGGCTTTTCTTCTTTCTTGCTTCCCCGACGTTGATGCTAGCAAACAATGCCAGAAGGCATTTGCGATCTGCAGATCCATGTCAACGGCCTGCACATCTTCTATCTGAACCAGGTAAGAAAGAAAAGAAAATTATCTGCGAACCATCTCTCTCTGTCAGTGTTATTGATCAAGAATTCTTTATACCTTCTTATGGAAAGAGTTGGCAGGTAAATCTCAACTGCCAATATCTATGTAAAGAATGAATGACGACCCATCTCCTTAAAATGTTGCTTGAAGTAGTGTTGTTCTGTGTTCTGAATAATTCCTCAGAGAAAGAGCTACATCCCAACAACTACTTGATGCGTTATTGCGACCAGTACTTGTTTCAGTTTCATGAAGTCTTGAAAGGAAAATAAGTTTTCGATCATTTTCCGTTCGTGTCTCGCAGAGCACCATTTCATCGTTTTCCGGCAAAGTGAAGAACTCGCTAATTAGCCAAAGGAAAGATGCACCCGACGCCGCCACCATCAGAGAGCTACATCTTGATGGATTCCCCGGCGGCCCGGACGGCTTCGAACTCGTCTCAAGATTCTGCTACAGCGACGGCAGAATCTGTATATCTCCAATTAACGTCTCCCTGCTCCACTGCTCCGCCTTGTTCCTCGAGATGTCGGAGGAGATCTCTTGCTGCAACCTGCTGCAGAGGACGGAGGTCTTCCTGCAGGGCCTCTTCTACTGGACCTGGACCGACATCCTGACAGCACTCAGAAGCTCGGAGCCATTCATCTCCCAGGCCGACTCCTCTGGCCTGCTGCAGAAGCTCATCGACTCTCTGCTCTCCAAGATCTGCGCCAACTCCGACCTCATCTGTTCCTCCTCTTCCTCCTCCTCACCTGAAACCCCTCGACGCTCCTTTGACGTCACCACCAAACCTTCCTTCAGCAGAGCGTGGTGGTTCGATGACCTGACAGTCTTGAGCCCGTACATTATAGAGAAGACCACGAAGTCCATGGCCGCCTACGGCATAGACAGCGTCACCAACACCAAGTTTCTGATTCATTATCTGAAGAGGGCATTGTACAGGCAGAGTGGCAGTGGCGGGGGGCCCAGTCTGGAGTATGGTGGCATTGCAGAGGCAGTGGTGGATGGTGTGGTTCAGATGGAGTCCAGGTGTGGCTTCTCCTGCAGGTGGCTGCTCAGGGTTCTCAGAGTCGTCTCCTGCTTCGGTCTGAGTGAGGAATGCAGGAACAAGATTGAACGGACCATTGGCGGCCTGCTGGACCAGGCTTCACTTGATGACTTGCTGGTGTGTACTCCAAGAGGAGGAGGAGGTTCAGGTATATACGATGTGAGTCTTGTTCTGAGGTTGGTCAAGGTCTTTGCGGGTGGGTTCGGCGAGGTTTCTGATGAGAGGATGAAGAGGGTGGGGAAATTGATTGACAAGTATCTCATGGAGATTGCGCCTGACTCGAGGCTGAAGGTATCAAAGTTCTTGGCTGTTGCAGAGTGCTTGCCGAGCGCAGCAAGAGACTGCTCTGATGGGGTGTACAGAGCCATTGACATGTACCTTGAGGTAAGCCATCTTCTCTGTTCAGAGTTCTCTTTTTACTTTTTCTTTTCCTTTTCTGGGACTGTTCTCATTTGTTCTTTATTTCTTGAACATCCTTCTGCGTCCGTCGGACCCTCTGTTTTCCTTTTTTTTTTTTATTTCAATCGTGGAAGAAGCAGTACAGAGTTTCTCCTGTTTAAAGGCACCAAATTGCCCAACAAATTGTCACCGAAATTTGTTGTTTACTCATGATTGGTGGGTGCCATCTTTCGTTAAAAGAAAGCCATGACAAAATTTGATTCAGCCATTTCCTCTTCTTCGTACTGTACAATCTACATCATGCTGAACCTCCACAGAGCGACCTGCCATAGTTTCCAAAATGCATGTTTCTTAAATCATTTTCTCCTTGTCCATACATGCTTTTTTTCACCTCCCTTTTCCTTTTCATTTACTGCCGTAGTCTCTACCCCTCGCTTTCTCTCTCTACACTTCCTCTTCCTGTTAACCTTTTTTACTGCGTGGCTCTGGCACAGGAGGGTAAAGCAGCATCTTTCTTAGTTTTTACACCATTTTGTTGTTTCCAATGCTTCCAACGTAGCAATGCAGCGTGGGGTTACAAGTTTTAAATTCAATTTTTGTTGGCATCTTTTTGTGTTTTCCGTTCTAGATCCGATTGCGGTCGCTGTTGGTTATAAGTTTGTTTCCATCTAAAGCTGAACAATCGCACCGTTGGATGTATTTAAATCAAAGTCGCAAATACCGGCGCCTCTTCGAAAACACCACATTTTTTGTCCAAGACTGATGTGATCTGCATTTTTTTTTATTTTGTCACAGTTTATATATCACCCTATTAGCTTGATGGTGATTGGTGACCCTATATCTCGTAATCTTTCTTTCCTTATGTATATTTTTTATGACAAATCATTTGATTCTCTATATTTTCCCAAGGTCATCTCCTCTGCTGTCTAGATTTTAGATGCCAAGAGAATCCAAATAACTAGATTAGCGGCTCTTACCAAAAGGAAGAAGCTGGTTTCTCGTGTCATTTCATTGTGCTAAAAATTAACAGACAAGCTAGTAGATCTCTCTCTCTCTGAGTGGCTCTAATCAGCAAGGGAAATGTTCCAACTCAGTGGTTCGTCCTTTCTTCTTTGTCTTTTACAGTCTTCTCAAGACAGTACAGTCTTTGTCTTTCAGAAGACAGCCCATAGTCTAACCAGTGGAATCCTTATAGCGGTCTGCATTATTAGACCAAAACAAATAAAATAATGCTCTTCGCTTTGAGATTTTCCTCTCTTTTCTTTTCCCCTTCAGTTGCTTGATTCATTCATCCAAAGGAAAAGGAGAAAGTAAGCCTCGTCCATGAAGACTCACAAGAACAATACCATAAGTAAATTTAAGCAGCAGAGTGGCAGAATCAAGCTTCATCCAGGAAAAGATCTTGTATATGAACAAGAAAAAAATTGGGTACTCAATAAACCTCCTTAGATTAGAAGACGATACGGAAAGATCTGCAGAACTGACTAATCCCAATGCTCATCTGTGTGCCCTTTAATTGGTATTCGATTAGTTCAAACAAGGTGCATTTTTTTATTTCAGCTCTGTTAATAGCTTTCTAGCTAACTCAAGTTCTGCATTCATCCTAGGCACACTCCGGCTTGTCATCCAAAGAACAAGCGAAACTGTGTAGAGCTCTAGACCTTGGGAAGCTCTCCCTGGGAGCATGCAAGGATCTGGCAAAGAATCAGAGGTTCGCACCTAGGATTGCCATCCAGGCTCTGTCCTCTCAACAATCGAAGGTTCAGGCCCAGGAGGAGTCTGATTTTCCGGCGTCGCCTTGCTCGGTTCAGTTCTCGGATCGGTCGCCGGCGTTGAGAGAGAACGTGATGAGGGCCTCGTCTGAGGAGGAAGAGTTCAAGAACAAGATGAAGAACATGCAGTGGAGGGTGGTGGAGTTGGAGAAGGCATGCAAGGAGATGCAGAGTCAGATGTCTAGGCTTATGAAGACCAAGATCGACAGCCCCATGCACAACCAATACTTGCCCAAATTATGTTCCCGGTAAACAAAGTTACGCCGACCAAATTACTCGTCTTCTTGTCATGATAAAAAAGTGGGAAAAAAAAATCCATCTTCTTTTCCTACTTACTCTTGGATTAGTGCTCTGCTCTTGCTTCATTACCTTGTGTTCATAGATTCGATCACATAAGAAAAATATTGGTAAGATTCGTTCATTTGTCTCATGGGATAACATTATGACCATTCTGGTAGTTGTTTCTCAATCTTGTTAGCTTTTCTAGGGAGCCAACCAACTAGAAGAGATCCAAAATACGAGATCAAGATGCACAAATAATTGATGCATGGCTTCGTGAAGATCCAAATCCCCCATGTTTGCTTGTTTTTTGTTACCCAGTTCAACTTACGTTAGGTTTATAAGCCGAATGTATATAAATGAACTCAGTTTCTAAGTTGAAGTACAACTCGGGCAGCACCTCGAAAAACTGGAAGCAGCTCGAATTCGACTCAGCAGTTACTTGTTGAGGTCAAACTCGACTCGATTAAGGCTCGACAAACTAGTTTGAATAGAATTGATATTCACTATTACGTGTTGAGCTCAAGCTCGACTCGATTAAGACTCAACAAACTCGTAAACTCGTTTGAATATATCGACTTGATTAAGATGCTTGACAAACTAGTTTGAATAGAACTGATATTCACTATTACGTGTTGAACTCGAGCTCGACTCGATTAAGACTCAACAAACTCGTAAACTCGTTTGAATATATCGACTTGATTAAGGCTCGACTCGACAGTTACGTGTAGATCGATTATTTAAACGAGTCTACTCATGAACTGGAGCTCGACTCATTAAGAAAATGACTCGGCTCGAACTCGTTCACGAACAGAGTTTTAACAAGTCAAGCTGGAGTAGCTCGACTCATTGTTCACCCCTAGATCCGACCTCGAAATCCAAACTCGAGTGGATAATATCCAACTTGATCGTGCCTGAACTTGGATCTGGTCGCGTGTTCTCAATAACTCTAACCAGTTTTCACGCTACTTGCCAAAGAGTGTTGGCTATGGGATCAAGTCCAACCCCATCCATCGAGATGTGGTCCTAAGGCACCGTTTAGTCGGTACCTGGTCATTAATTATCGGATCAGGACAAGAAGGGACCACTCGGGTCTGGCTCGGCCGAATCCAAACCCACGTGGATGGTTTGATCCATTCTAATATCTTTACCTTATCTAACATCAGGCTCACGGAGACTCTGTTATTTTAATATACACCTGAATTAATTTTTTAATAATTTCCAATCTTTTCCCTCCAAGCACTTTAGTTTCTCTTTGTTTTCTATAAAAAAAATAAAAATAGTAGTTATGTCTTCGATTTTCCCTAATAATTTTAATCCCCAAGAAAACGATATGGAAAATAGAAAGTTCAATGTGAAAAAAAAAAGAGAAAATGGGTTTTTTTTTCTTTCTTTATAATCAAAGGGTTGGCGAATTAGGATGTTTTACTCAATGAAATTTGGATTTCGACTTTAATTTAGATCGTAATCACAAATAATATCTCGAAATTTTAAACGGTAAGGTTTTTTTTAAAGTATAATAAGGTAAACTTGAAAAAAAAAATACAATAAATTTTAAAAACTTTAAAAAATAAAAATAAAATAAATAAGAAACTTATAATACAAATGATAAGTAGATTTGTAGCAAATAAAAAATAGAAAAAAAAAACTGTTTGCCATTCAAAAAAACTAAAAAAATGAAAAAAGTGTAAATTTTCATTATTAACGTTTTTTTGCAAAAAAATGTTTGTTTAGTTTTAAATGGTTATTTAATTTATCATGTTTTTTCATGTTTATTTTTTTTAATAAGTTTTCCCTTACTTTTAAAAACTAAGGAACTATATGTAAAGCAGCAAAACGTTACCTTGAAGTAACAAAAGCCCCGCTGATCTATTCAGATCCGACAGTCACAACATCTAAGACTTGTACTATCTTTATTGAATTCCAGTAGGATTTTGAACCTAGATTTGCACTCCGCATCTAAATGTCTTGATCAAATTTGATAAAGAAAGGTTTAATATCAGATCATAACCAAATAAAAAGATTAGCAGCTGCTCTTTTTTTGTCCTGTTGCCTGGCAAAGAGGTTGGTCCACATTGGCTGGAGCGAAGGAAAATGGACGGGGCCACAAACTCGGCTGCAGGCGAACCAAGTGGGCCCGGAGGTCGGTGGAATGCCCTCTCATTGAAGCAACCATCATCGGCGATCCATTGAATAAAACAAGTCTTTGACCGGATGCAAAACCTGCCTGTGTTTTTGTCCTTTGCTTGGAAGTTTTGATTGTAAGTGGGTTCGAGTCTAGGTCCGACATCCACCACTTCCCCTTGCCGCGTGTCTATTTCATTATTGCCTCCTTGAAAGAGAAGCATAGACAGCCGGCATTGTAGACTTTAATTTCAGTTTTAAAAAAGTTAGAAACCAGGACAATCAATCGCTTAACAATTTTATTTATAATTTTTATAAAATTCTTTATAGTCTTAGATATGATACTAAATTTTTCAAAGTGAGATCCCTCTTAAAGCATGTTGGTCCATGCATAAGGGACCCCATGTCCGAGCTGTTGAGCTGGCTCTTATGTCATCATAGTTAGCCGACTCATTCTCACACTAAGCTTGGACACTTGATTTAGCGGATCTCAACCTGTGCATATGGGGCCCCATGTCTGAGCGTTGAACTAGCTCTAATGTCTTCATAGTTAACCGGGATCTCATGCCTAGCGTTGAACTGGCTCTGATGTCATCATAGTTAGCCGGTTCATTCCCACACTAGGCTCAGACACTTGATTTAACGAACTCCAACCTTTGCATATGGGACCCCATGTTGAGTGTTGAACAGGCTCTGATGTCATCATAGTTAGCCGACTCATTCTCACACTAAGCTCGCACACTTGATTTATTGGATCCCAATATGTGCATATGGGGCCCTATGTCTGAGCGTTGAACTGGCTCTAATGTCATCATAGTTAACCGGCCCATTCTCACATTAGGCTCAGACACTTGTTTTAGCGGATCCCAACCTGTGCCCTATGCATATGGAGTCCCATGTCTGAGCGTTGAACTTGAACTAGCTCTGATGTCATCATAGTTAGCCGGCTCATTCTCACACTAGGCTCAAACACTTGATTTAGCGAATCCCAACCTCTGCATATGGGACCCCATGTTCGAGCGTTGAACTGGCTCTGATGTCATCGTAGCTAGTTGGCTCATTCTCACACTAGGCTGGGACACTTGATTTAGCGGATCCCAACCTGCTTCCTAACGTAATGTGATTATGGCTGTTGATTTCTAACTCCTTCAATCAAATGAACATAACGAGAGCATGTTTTCTGAAACAAGAACATCATACTTTTCAAAGACCAGTTATGAAAAACATGTGTTCCGACAACACAATGTTACTTTTATTTTTTACTGAATGCTTTCAAGTCTAAAAGAAAAAAAAAGACAAAACAAAAACAAATGTGTTCAAATAAAAAAAAATCCGGTTAAATACAAGATAGTACTTTCTTATTTTTACGAATCTTGTATAGAACACGACAGGCGTTGGAGCTGTGTATAATGAAAGAAAAGATTTTAATGGGGCGCCGGCTCTGCCACTTTTTGGAAGGCCCGAACTCATCCGGCCAATTTAATCTCTGCATGGTTCTGCTTCCCGAGTTCCACCATCTTCCAAGCTCTTACAGACATACTCTGAGCATTTGTACGAGCCGACCATTATGAGCCTGACCACTGGTACTTCTGCATCAGATGAATCCCAAGATCCCTTGGAGCCTGCATTAAAAGCCATTGTTTGATTGATTTTAGTAGCTAGATCTTAAATCCAAGCTCTCTCTCTCTCTCTCTCTCTCTCTCTCTCTCTCTCTCTCTCTCTCTCTCTCTCTCTATATATATATATATATATATATATATATATATATATATATATATATATATATATATATATATATATATATATATATAAAAGTAGGGTCCGACCTTAAATTCATGAATCTGAGATCATAGTGATCTCATATCATATTGAAGTTGAAACTCAGCCTGAAATCCGAATTTGGACATGAATTCTTGTAATGAAACCTGAATCTAACAAGGGTAAGGTGAAAGTCGGCTGGATCCTTGTTGAATTTCTGACTCTGCATCCCAGTTGTAATTCTCGTGCTTGAACCAGAAACCAAGTCCGA
Source organism: Nymphaea thermarum (assembly GCA_011799765.1). Classification (NCBI taxonomy): domain Eukaryota; kingdom Viridiplantae; phylum Streptophyta; class Magnoliopsida; order Nymphaeales; family Nymphaeaceae; genus Nymphaea; species Nymphaea thermarum. The sequence goes on along the minus strand of JAANDH010000181.1, from coordinate 641,863 downwards.
AACTAATTATAATCTGGATCACGAACCAAACGGATCCAATTTCAAATCGATAATCTCGAATGCCACCGACCAATCTAACAAGCTCTTTTGAGTGTTTTTCTAAACCAGAACCGCAAAAATACACATGATGCAAACGCACAGTGGATTGTGGGGTGGATATTTTGTCACATCAAATCCATGAATCCAAGATCAGACGCAATCAAAGGGGGATTTTCACCGAGGGTCTTGCGTGCAAGAAAACAATGGTAGTTGGTTTTGGGTTTAAAAATGAACGGGAAGGAACAAATGAATGGGTTATCCAAAGGGATCTCACAAGAAAGGTAGGAAAACGAAAGAAACCTAATGAATATGCAGTCCAACCGACTAAAGGCAGTTGGTTGAACGAGAGAGACTGATTATGCAGCTAATTAAGCAATCTCCATTCGATGCCATTTTCACAAGCAGCCCCTTGAACAAGTATGAAGCAATAATAATAAAATTTTCAAATGATTATCGAAGTGGTACATTGACATGGTATAAAAGTTTTCTCATTCATTATTGGACCCATTTTGATCTAAACTTGACTACAATGCCGAAGCCATATATAATCTAGGAGGCACCTCTCGGATTAACTTTCAATAATTCTTACATAATTATATATGTTTAAGCACAAAACCGGGATTTCTCCGACCAGCCAGAGGAATCCGGGTTCTCATGCACGTGCCCTGATGAGTGCTTCGAAAGGATATATGAGAAGCAGCCCGCTGATGGGTAGGAGTGGGGCCAGAAATTTTTCATGAGGGAGACTGAATTATAGTTTCAAAATTTTGACGGGGAAGTGATAATTTAAAAAAAAAATTATATAAGATAAATATTTTTTTTTTAATTTACATGTACATTTTAAAAAAAAAAAAGGAAGGGACAGACCCCCCCATTGGCTTCGTTCTTGTTGATGGGTATCACGAGACCACTCTTGTTGGATAGAATCACCTATTGTCCATGGGGATTTACATATCGTAAATTTACATATTTCTACCTCTTTAACAATAATTTCTGGCTCCGCTACTGCTTTCTTATAATGTATTTAGGTAAATGCCCGGAGGCCAATTGCATTCCTATTTAAAGTCTTTCATCAATGAATTCGGAGACCTTTGACAAATTGACCAACTTCATATTCATTTATGCACTGTCATTTGCTTGAAATAATACTCAAGCATGACTCTTGGAATCGGCGTGGATTTGAAGGCATCCTGAAGGCCAGGGATTCCTTTCATTCAAACCTTTAGCTCCTTCACGTCAACAACGCTCTTCATTCTCTCTCGTAAATTAAGTTTTCGGAAACAGCCGTTCAAAGGTCACCATCGGCAAAAAATCGCTAGCAGCAACCATCAATCCATCATCAAGGGCATCTGAAATTTTCTTTTTTCAAACGAAAATGTTAAGGTTTAACCCTCAGTATGCGTGACAAAAGATTGTATAATATATATATATATATATATATATATATATATAGTGGAGCAAATAAGAAATGAATTTTAAACACATATATATCGGGCTGAGTCGGCCTCCAATACTCAACTTTGGCCAACCGGGCTCGACAAGTTTTTTCATCCACTTGATCCGAATGTCAAATAGTCAGCCCAAGTTCAGCCCATCACAGGTCAAGTACCCAACTACCCATGGGTACCCAACCAGGCCGCCCTGTTTCCCACATTTACATGCATGAGATCAGCCTGAATCAGATTTTGGTACCTATCCCTACCGCCTGAAGCCCTGAACCCAAAAGAAATAATGTTAAGGCCTGATTTTGATACAATTTCAGCCATTAATGTTTATATCTCCAAGAAAAAGCTCGTCAAAAGCTGGAATATAGCAATCTAAAAGCTGATCCCCAGATCACAATCGCATGATTAAATATATAGCTACATATTCCAGACCCAATTCTAGCAATCTTCTCAATTCTGCTTAATGAAGACTTCAAAAGATAAATAGAGATTTGGACCTTGGGTAATTCATGAAGTTTAATCAACCCGACCGGTAAGTCGTAAAATAGCTTTATCATTAACAAAATCACGCAAAGTTTGCTTTAACTTATCCGCTACCTTTGCAAAATAAACGAGGAAAAAAGTCACCTAACTTTTTGAAAATCTATTAGCTCCCTTTTTGCTTTTGCAACTGTTTTTGAAAAAAAAAAGAAAAAAAGGTGACACAAGCTGAATATGACAAGACAAGCACACAGGATAAACTTGTTTCAATGCAAACGTCGGAGTTGCCCACCCAATAGGAGATAGTCCCGTTCCGCCCACGCGTGGGATTCCATTACCTCTCCAATAGAACGCGTATCTGCCATGACGATTGACGATCATCCCAGGCCGGGAATTCAGAGAACCATTCCAGGAACCCGAGTGAGTCGAACAAGAACACCACGCGCCCGACGCCCCACGAGCTTTGCGTACGAGAGACGGATGGAACTCCCAAGCACTTTTCCCACCCAAACGGCGTTTTAGATGTGCCGTGTTCCGCTTCTGTCCTCCACCGTCCCCTCCGTTTCCCGGGAGCAGACGCAACCTCAAAATTACAAACTTACCCTCATATCCCGTCTGCTCTGGCAAGTGATCCGGGTGGGGTTTAAACTCCTAATTCAAGCGTCTCCATACTGGAAAAATAAATAGCGGATCCAGCCAATTAAAAAAAAAAGATCCAGTGGTGTGGAGGGTGTTAGCCCGTTTCATACAAGGTGTAAATGGTTCGAGTCACATTCAATTTAAATCCCATATCCGAACCGGTTATACCTGATCTGTACCAGGTGTTGGGACCCACAGGTACAGAACGGGTCTGAAATTTCTATCTGATAAGCAACCCTCTCGAGCTCGGGTGCAACTAAATTGCAGACCCGGATAATTGAAATTGATCCGCATACGGATCTGATTCTTATAGGCAGTGTGGTCCAAACCCCAACCTGCTACATATTGATATTCTCCTTTCCAACGGAACTATTAAACAGGCAGTGGCATAATGCAATATTTAGTTACTTGAGTGTCAATCATGAAGGCCTTAACCCAGGTGCTATGTGGGAAGGAAGTTCCTTTTCTCCTTGGGCTTTGACGGGTCGTCGACCACGCGCAAAACCGACGTGTATAATTCACCTTCGAACCTCTGGGTAGGTTTGTGCTCTTTTTTATGCTCGTTGAGAGAATCAATTTCCGGTCATCCGCGGCGAGAGCGAAATATGATTGTCATCGACAAGCGTTGCAATCTGCCCCTCCGTCTCGCCGGGAAACTCCGGCCGGAAACATCCAGGCTTCGGTTTGCCTCCTTGAATTTCGATGATAGCTTAACGCTGCGTCTCAAGGCCCTAGTCTCTGAGAGCGACGCACAGGGCATCACCCTGCCGTGGCTCGCTCTCGCTGTTAAGACACTCGCGTTAACGCACGCCGACGCGAGATCGGTCATTGCCGATCTCAAGCCTTCCGACGGTGAAGCGGTGGCGGGTGTCTACCTGGATGCGAGTATCAAGGTGCTTGACGTCTGCAACTCGGTCGTAGCGGAGATTTCGCGGCGTCAGCAAAGGAACCTTCTCCTAAACTACGCGCTGCATCTACTGAAAGGATTTTCCGGCGAGAGAGAAAAGCTTCGGCGAGCAGCGGACTCGCTCCGGGATCTGGAGGACTCGCCTAGGGAAGAAAATCTAGGGGCTCAGACGGTCGCGATTCTTCAAGAATTGACGGACACGATCGGCGAGGCTCCACGCGTCCGTCTGGCGGCCCGTCGGAAAATCGTTCTCAGGACGATCTATGCCGTGAACGCTGTGAGCGTCCTTGTTCTCGGAGCGGTTTCAGCGGCGTTGTTTAATTTACCAGATTGTGCCGCAGGGGTCCGAGTCCGGGACGAGTTCCCTTGGGCCGCGGCATACAACGAGTTCCGGAAGAAGGTCGACGAGATGGTCTGCCGGCGGCCTCGCGGGAAGGCGGAAGAGGTCGAGCCGGCGGAAGCAGCGATCGCAACTCTCATAATTGCCGTGGACGACGTGGCTCACATCGGGAACTCCATGGGAAGTGATGGACGGGTAAGAAGGTTGGAGAACGCCATCACGGAGGTGGAGGAGGCAGCAGATGGGTTGTCCGTCGGGTTGGACCGGGTCTCCTGCGAGGTGAACGATTTCTTCAGCGTGGTCCTGTCCACGAGAAGCGCCTTTTTGGATCTCTTAAGAAGTGTATGAAGAAGCAGTCGCCAATGGGTGCGGAAAAAAAAAATACAGGGGGAGGGTATTCTACTGTTATTTTATCGAAATTATTTGTAGTACTGTGATTAGCGATACTAAGGACGCATATTTGCTTGATCATCTAATTGAATGTAACTTCTGCTATCTGCACTTCGACACAAGGCTTATATAATTTTAACTTTAAATAGATACCATTTCGTACATTCCGGTCATGTGAATGTGATTTGAATATTACATAAATAATGCTTTTTTTGAGTGGTATATGGAATTCAATATAAACAAAAAAAAAAAAACGCTTACGAGTTATTGTAGAAATTTAGTCAGAGGAGGAAATGCGTTCTGGGCGTGGACTTGTCTTTTCATTTATCATATTGATCATGTTTCTGTGGTTACTTTCCCTGAAAAATGTTGGTTGTCGTGCATGACTAATTTTGAGGGGCACTAATATATAGTAATCCAAATTTAAAATAAAATTTAAACTCTTCACATTATAATAGTAAAATGTTGTTGGCACCAATATGTAAAAGACGAAATATATAAGGGTCTGCGTGGGCAACTGCCCACACTAATCCACATGTGGCTACACCACTACGTCCAGCCTTCATTTGAAACGCACGGATAATGGAATGGATCTGTTTCTTTGATCCTAAAATCTCAAATCCAATATTAGATTATCTAAAATCATTTGAGGCTACCAAACGCAGATTTGGAGTTTTAGACTCCAATATCTTACAACCTTGATTTAGGGATGTCAAGAAATCCTCCAACTGCTTCAACAAAAATCGGACGTAGAAAAGAGGATCAGCATAGAATTGTGAAATTGGATTGGATTCTTTGAGTTGTCACTGTGAAATGCACTGTTTGCGATAGTTTTTTTAGCATTACAAAATGTACAAAATTAATCGAAAAAGGGACGTTGGCGAACTAATCAGAAAATAGTGGGTTCATTCAAATTTAAAGGGTCCTCAACTATTTCATCGCTTATAGAACAAAAGAACCTAAAGATATGAAAAAACTTATTCCCATTGATTCTTTCTAGATTAAAATTCACAGCAACATGAAATTGATAAAATCAAGAACATGAATGAAGGTTTGGAAAGCCATATTTTCAATTCCATGTCTTAGTTTGGTATTTGTTTGAAATGTTTAACGTCAAAATAACGTTCAATTTGAGTTTAAAGAGTCCAATAACCGGTCGCCCGGTGTCCGACCCAGACCTCAGCCCGTAAAAGGCATCGCATTCCCTTTCCCTCCTCCCGCTGACGGTCACCACCGTCGTCTTCGCGCCTTTGACTTCCCACCAGTTTCAAGCGCGCGCTCCTCTCCCTCTCCCGCTCCCGCTCTTGCTACCTCTCTCTCTCTTGCTCGATTTCTTTTCGTTCGGGCCCCCTCTGGCTCTCGCTCTTGCTTGATTTATTTTCGTTCAGGTGGAACAGTAATCCCAATTCAGATTGCTTAGAACCCTCGATTGCTGAAAAACCCGTAGACCGTTAATTCGCCCCTGCAGAGCGTCTGCCCTTAATCCAGATTTCCGGCCGTTTCCATCCGGTCGCCATGGCCCGATGTAACTGGAGAACGCTAATTTCACTCTGCGACGCGTTCCATCCCTTTTGGGTTGATCTTAAACCCTAATTGTCCGCATCGTCCAGTGGAGTGCCGATGGACTCCATTATATCAGCGGCTCTGGAGGTGATCTGTACGGAATGTTATGCGGGATGCTCGATCGCTGACCTGTGGCGAGGCCTGGAGCCGGCTATTGCTAGCTCCGGCCTCCATCTGTCTGATGGAGTGAAGGACGTCGTCTGGAAGCGGCTACTGGTCGTTCCTGGGATCGAGTTGCGGGGTAAGGCGTTGACGGTCTCTTCTCGCGGCCTCTCGGTGGAGGCGGCGGAAGGAAGTGGTGTTAGGATCGTCGCGCCGGAGCATATGAGGGATGCATGCTTGGGGATATACGATTTGAAGTCATCAGATGCGGCGATTTCTCAGGTGCAGCGACGGGTGCTTGAGCGTCTCGCGAAGTCCAGGTCAATCTTCTCTTCTGGTATAGGTCCTTTGGAGTTTCATTCGTGAAAATTCCTGTCATTGATTAATGCTGCGAATGCTTGGATGCATAAGAGGCTGTCCGAGGAGATTTAAATTCGACGAAGCTTCTTTTACTTTTTTGTACTTAATGGTTAAACTTGATCATGTATTTTCCACAAGATGCATTGGTATTTTGTCTTCACTCCTTGAGAAATGGTTATGCAAATGACTAATGAGAGTACCACATTTTGTTTAATTTCTCCATCTTTTTTGAGCTATCAATCTGTCAAATGGCCGTTGATATACAATCTGCGACCCAAATAGCCCTCTCTATCAGAAAACAAAAGAGCATATAAAAAAGAGTTAGCGTTCGACTTGTTTAACTACCGCAACCTGTGCCTCACGCGTCAGCACTTTTTCTTGGCTGGCCCGTATTGTCCTCTTATGTACGACCACTCTGTTTATATGCAGAACAACTGGCGTGACACAAAATGAATTAGCTAAGGAGTTCAACGTTTCGGGCAATAAGCTGTTTTATATAGTAAAGAATCTTGAGTGTCGGGGTTTGCTAGTAAGGCAATCTGCCACAGTAAGAATGAAAGAATGTGGCCGGGAGCTGGATGCAGGGAACAAGATTGATTCAATAGTAAATACAAATTTGGTACATCTATCTCGCTATGCAAAGAACTTGAACTTGAGATCTCAACAAAGATTTGAAATAAAGAAAGAGAACGCTGTTGATAATATCTGCGCTGACAGTGGGAATACACTAACTAGCGCTGATTGCATTAAAGAAGACAGGCTTGTAAAGGATTATCTACCTGCCATGAGAAATATTTGCAGTAAACTTGATGAAGCCAGTAACAAGGTAAAATATGCATATCCTCAGCATGTCAATTTTCTTAGATGTCTGTTCATTTCCTTATCTAGTATCTTCATGGATCTCTCCTTGTTGAAGGTACTTGTGGTCTCAGACATCAAAAAAGAACTTGGTTACCTGAAAACAACTGGGCATCGAGCATGGAGGGCTGTAAGTATTGTTTGGAGCATGCCTTTTGCTTCTTAGCATCCGCCTTTGATTGTGTCTGTTATTGGTTCTATGCCCTCACAGGTATTGAAAAGGTTGAAAGAAGCTCACCTTGTTGAAGAATTCTCTGCAGAAGTTAACAAAAAGGTTTGTTTGATTGCCTGCACACCCATATAGTTTATATGAGGACTTTGAGGAGGCTATGTTCAGCATATCTAGGTGAGATCTTATGATTCAACCTACTATGAGTTGAGTCATAACTCCTAAGTATGGCTGCACATGTGTCAAGTAGTTCCAGCTCGATTGGTATAAGCTTGGCTCGACCTTGACTTGTTTTAAATGATTCAAGTTATAACAAGGTAAACTCAGCTGAATTAACTAGTTGTGCTCGAGCTACACAAGATTGGCTTGTGCGAACTCATTTATGCTCCTTAGAAAGGAAGCATATACTTAGACGGAGATAGTCGATCAGTCAAACCTATTGGTCCCTTTTTTTGGGCCACTTGACAAAGACAGTAAATTCTAATTATTATTTGGACCCAATGTTTCTTGTGCAGTTTTAGGTATAAATTTAAGACCATTCTAGTTAGATTGTAATCGAAGTAAATTCAGATTCCTTCATGCGCAAAGGTCAAGTAGGATACTAAGCAGATTTAGGTTTAAAGAAAATTGTCAACAGATTATGGATTATCTTGGACTTACCTAAAATAGTCAGATTAAATGCTGACCCTAATACATGAATAGACAATAGGAGGCTCAGTTCGGTACATTCACCACAATTTGCATGTGTTTAAGAGTCCGATCCATTCATCATCAGTTCGGTCTATTCACCACAATTTGCATGTGTTTAAGAGTCCGATCCATTCATCATCTACTAATATCAAATAGGAACTTTCAACATATATATCTGAAGGGAAAAAAAATGCTTTCGATGCAAAGTATGGGTCCATGTGCCATGATTTGTGTGATATTAAGATGTGTATAGTGGGAATAAGTTGTAAGAACATAGATAGAGGGAGAGAAGGGTGGGGGGGGGGGTGGAGAGAGAGAGAGAGTCCATGAGCTGTTTAAGAAAATGAAGTTTCTCTTTTGGGAAGTCTAGTCTTTCTCTGTTATTTATTTCTTTATAGTTTGTATGAGGTCTTTCTCTTTCCCTTTCTCTCCGCCTCTCTCCCACTAGATTTCAAAGAAGTATGTCAATAATAGAGAGAGAATTATTTTCTATTAATTTCATTTTGGCCATTGGATTAAATCTAATTTAATGGCCCAAAAAGGGGAGTAGGTGCACCAGAAGCACTCTATGATTGCTAACACACAAAGAGACACCCCCCTTGCCCCCCCCCCCCCCCCCACCCCCAACACACACACACACATGTATATGAAACTAAATCGGTAAATCCTGACGTCTTAGCCTCTCTTACTATTTTATAACCAAATTCATTTTCAAGTTTGGATCTGACATGTTTTGTTTTGTCCCCATATTGAGTAGGTAGTTTCCTGTTTGCGGTTGGTGAAAAAATTTGATCCAAAGAATCTCCAGCAAAAATATGCTGCTCAAGGATGTGAAGATTCAGATGGAGATCAAATCAAATGTGCGAAGCGAGGCCAGATGACTGACCAGCTTCTAGAGTTACCTATTGATCGACAAATATATGATGTGATTGATTCTGCAGGATCAAATGGTATAACTGTCCAAGAGGTCAGGCAATGTTCTTCAGTGGGCACATACTTGTTGGAATTTTTTATTTTATTTTAAAAACCTTTATCATAGTCCTTGGTTGTTGGTGGTCTCTTTATTTACTGGTTTCTCATTTTATCTATCTTACACTTATTAATGCCTCGTCTGCCTGGTTTGATTGGCTTAGCTTGGTTTGATGATATTCCATGAATTTTTAGTGTGTGTCTTTTGGTTTATGTTTCTTGATAATTTGTTCTGATTTAAAAGTAAACGTATCCAAGTTCTGGGCTTTAATTCCATTTCTGATTGATTTGATTAAAAATTGTAACAAGTCTTAAGCAGATATCCTCGTAAAAATTCTTAGACGGGTTTTATTTCTTGCTTCAAGGACTGCATGTTGTATGATTTCATTGATGATATCTGTTTTATTATGTATTGATGATTCTAGATTATGCTGAGTTGTAGCTAATCAAATTGCGGCATGTTCAATCTATGATTAAGATGTCTAGGAGAAATATTATTTGACACCAGCATCCAAAGATGGAAGGTGGCAGTGAGAGTGTAGCTGGGGAGATGAGGAAGACGAGGGAAAAAATCTAGGCTAGAATCACGTTTATGCCTCCACTATCTTAGAAGGGAACTGGTTGTGGAATAGTTGTGCAGTTGACAAGTTAAACTAGTTAAAATTTCAGTACCACTTGCTTATAACTAGCTAATTGACTACCATTAGAGCAACTCACAATTTTGTCTGAAATGTTTCTGGAGGACTTGGATAAACTATATAGGTGTAAGTTGGTTAGAGATATTATAAGTGAACAAAGGTATCCTTTTCGTTTGAAAGTATAAGATGGACAATACCCATGCTCCATATTGCAACCTTGCCCATGTCTAGTTCTGCTAAATTAGGAAAAAGTAGAAAAGTAATGGAATGTAGTACGAATTGTTAGGAGTTATTTCTTAGACGTGTTGACGTTTTTAGTAATTCATTAAAGTAGTAGTGGTGCAGTGATTAGAGTTCCTCACTCTAATCCCTATGCGAAAGCACCAAACAACGAAGAATGCAAGAGAAAGCAATAAAAAAAGAGAGGGCTATTTTGATAGCAAAAGGGAACTTAGGGTTTTTCTGATAATCAATTAGCCCTAAACAAAAAAGAAGAGACCTTTTTAAGAGGCCAGACCCGTAGTCCGAATTGGATTTTGGTTCAAATAAATAGAAGGATCCAAACCCAAAATAACAGCACTGGTCCAACAAACAAAAAATCCAAAGCCTAACTGGATCTGAATCTGGGATCCAATCTATCTCTAAACCACACTGCGACAATAACGTTTATGCTTATAGATCTAGGGGTTCAAGTTGAGCTTCCTATGAAGATGAAGTGTGATAAGAAGGCTGCCACAATACCTGTATTACCGATAATCTAGTTTCCATGAGAGAACTAAGCATATTGAAGTAGACTGTCACTACATTCGTGACATGGTGCAGGCAAGAATTATATCCATAATTTATGTATCAAGTGGCAGATGTCTTTGCGGTGCTTTTTTCTATTACTGATTTTATTAGATGTTATAAAAAGTTGAGCATGATGGATATTTATGGTCTAGCTTGAGGGGGAGCCTTAAGAGTGAAGAGTTATTTCTTAGATGTGTTGAGGTTTTTAGTAATTCTTTAAAATAGTAGGATGTTATCTTTGTTACTTTTATTTCTTCTGAGAACCTTTTGTAATTTTCTTGGACTGACGATATAGGATTATGGACTAATGAAGATTTTGCCCTCTCCCATCCTGTGTAACACAAGTAATTGAATAGATAGAATCAAGCTATGAAAGATTCAGCATACATATATCTGCTAAAGCATGCAAATTGTGCTATAAAAGCTATAAAATGATATACAGATGACTTGTTTAATGTGAATTTTGACTTGAAGTTCATAAACTAGACAGTCATTCATCTAATGTTTATCATGTCTTTGAAACTAGAAATCGTTTACTCTTTCAATGAAGTATGAAATGTGCATTTATGCATCTGGATGGGCATATATGTATTGATCGTGAATATGTCTAAGCCAATTCTGAGAGGTTACTTTTTCTGGGATGAGCAGGTGTGTAAAAAGCTTGGGATCAACAGTAAGAAGAACTACCACCGCTTCACAAATATGGTTCCAAGGTTTGGTTTGCACCTCCAACCAGAAAGCTACAAAAGGTCTATGATATATCGTTTCTGGACATCAAGGAATTTCAATACTGCATCACAAAATTTCAAACACGAAAAAGATGGTCATGGTGGAAAAACGGCCCCAGCTGTGGATGGATGCTTGTCTTCCAGGATCCATGAATCAGATCATAAATGTGATGACATTCAGGGTAGAAGTCAAGAACTGATTCAAGTTGGAAGTCTGGAGGACCAACTTGATGATACTAAAACCCATGATGTTTTGGATGAGCCTGATACTGAAGCAACTGGAATCATGGTAAAATCGAGGATTGGTCACAATTCATCAAGGGTTCAAGCTGGTCATGGGCACCCAAGGCTTGCTTTGGCCGCAGAGAATGCCCAAAGGGAACAAAGGATACTCGAAAGATTGAAGGTTTTGATCCATTTGTTGTAGTAGTGGTTCCTTTTGCAATACAATGTTATACTGTAGATATATTGTCTCAAAGGTCAGCATTATTTATGTTTTCTTGATGCATTCCTTCTGAATCTGCATCATACTTTTTGTTGCTCATCAAATTCACCTTTAGCAGCTTGTTCAAAATCAAATATCTTTGACTTCTTGACCAAAATTAGATGTTAAGGAATGTTAAATGATTGAACACAGATCAAGGACTCAAGCATAATTTACATTTGAAATGAATCAACGATTAGATAAACTTATAAAGTAACAGAGACTCAGTATACTATATTATACATTTATCATCTGTCATATAAACCTAATAGTAAATCTACTAAATAGGATTCCATTTAGTTGACATAAATTTAATGTCTCATAAAAACCTTTTTTTTTTTCAATTACACAATGTCCTCTTCGTCACATTTTTTTCCCTGAAGTAGAATTTACTGAAGAAGCACAGAATATTAATTCTTAAGTCTAGAAGTACTCATTTACCTCTTTATTCTGAAAATTTAGCTTTCAAACTGATATCAGCTCAGATCGACTTCTTTTGTCTCTCTGTTTCCAATGGGTAGCACACTTTCCTTTATTTAGTCATTTTCTTATTTAGAATTGTTTATTATCATAAAAAATAACACACGTAGTGTCCATGCCCCCAAGACAAATTGACTTGGCTCCACCATAGCAGTAACATTACATTTTCATTTTGTTTAAGTTCCAAACAGGTTCTCATGTATATTCTCTGTGCATGTTTGCTTCCTTGTAGCAGACATGCTTTCACTGTTTTTCTAGCTAGTAAATGAGGTGGATCAAGGTCATGTGCTTCAAATTATAGTCTAAGAGTTGGGCATGCCTGCAAGTTCGGGCTATCCTAGTGTTTTAGTCACTTGAAACTTCAACAAATCTTTTGGCTTTTCATTCTACATGATCTAATATATTTGTTCAATTTCTTTTGCAGGAGGAGAAGTTTCTAATAATTAGTGAGCTTCATAGGTGGCTTGAGGACATAGAGGAGAAACCAACTATGCTGGCTAGAAAAACCTTAACTCGAGTATTGGGAAAGCTTCAAGAAGAAGGTCAATGTAAATGCATTTCAGTCAGTGTGCCTGCTGTTACTAACTGTGGGCATAGTCGTGTGACCGAAGTCATTTTACACCCATCTGTAGATATGAAACAACCAGACCTTCTGGTCAAAATTCATGAAAGGCTAAGGAGTTTTGATATGGAAACTCGTGGGCAAGGAGTGGCTCGCTCGAAAAAAGAGAAATCTGTTCCAATATTGACTGGTGTCAAAAGGACACAGTTTCCCACTTCATCAGATTCTCCAGTTGCTCTTTTGGAATCCATGCATGCTAATGGGTACATTCCTGCCAAGATGGTCAGGGTGAAGCTATTCCACACCTTTTTGTGGGGATACATTACCAGTTTACCTGACTGGCAAACCAATGATGCTTTTGGAGAAGATGGTTCTGAACTTAAAAATTCTCAAAGCTCGGTCTTTCTGTTTTCTCTTGATGCTGCTACCAAAGCAATGCCAGTTGAACTGTTTTTACAAGTTGTTGGATCTACAAAAAGGTTTGAAGAGCTAGTTGAAAGTTGCAAGCACAGGCTTCGCCTCTGTGAGCTTCCAATGGAGGAGTTTAAGGGCCTCATGTCTACACAAGCAACTGGGAGACTTTCAAATCTTGTTGACATTCTGCGTAGGTTAAGGGTGAGTTGTACTTCCTATTTTGTTAAAACTGGGATCTGATTTTTCTGAAGGTACAAAATTTGTCAATCAAATTTCTCTTTTATGCTTTTATTCATAGCTGGTGGGAATAAAACTCTATTTTATTTGGTGCCTTGTGATTACTTGTAGATTCGTTCCAGAAGTTTTGAGATGAAGAAATAATATCATGAAATAGTTTTTGTAAGTATTAAAATAGAAACAGTTATAATTTAAACTTTAAAGTATACAGTCGTGGGCCTATTAATGGACCTCTAGAATTTACAGCAAATCCTAGGTGGAACATACACGGTGAGCCTATCAGTGAATTAGATTTCGTAGGATTCTCACTTCTATTCCAAGAACTGATCTTTTATACCTTCAAAATTTGAAGTTTTTGACGTTTGCAGTGGAGTTGAAATGTGGGGGTGTGTTTCCTTAGGTAACATCTTAGTAAATGGGATCTACTTGAAAGATATTACATGTGATAAGAACTCATGAGTGTACATGTAACTTGAAGAATTTACAGTTGGCATTATGAATTTGCAATCTGTTGTAGGTTGTAAGAAAGCAAGCTAAATTATGAGATTTTGTTTGAAGCCCAACATTTTGATAACCGAAGCAAACTTCATGACACACAATGTCTGTCTTGAACCTGCGTAATTGCCTTCTTTTATCTATGTCTCCGAAAGCTAATATGGTCTCACTTCTCTAAATCTCCATGCATAAAGGCATGGTTGACATTTAGCCTAAGTCATAAAAATCGTGTGGGAACTCTTAGCAGAAGAAAAATCATGGGGTGAAAAAAATGAATACAATAAAATTATAGATTATTGGACATTAGTACATATGCTCGCCCAATATCTCCCTTTTTCCTTTTTTGGGAGAGTGGTTCCAATGCTAGAACAATGGTCTCCAAAACCACAAGGTTTCAAATCCTTTTTGTTCTGATCCAAAAAATCTTCTTCATTCCTCTGCTGTGGGTAGTTCGCAACCAAAGAATTGTTTGCAAATTGTACCAAATTTGCATCAAATTCCTGAGTCACATACAACAATGATAAGTTACAAGCAACCATCAAAATAAAGTCACAAATAAAAAGTCATTTAGAGAAACATTGACTCAATCATGGAAAACTACAAGTAAATGAAGGTTGAATTTCTTTTTGAATGATCATTTCTCTCATCCTCATTTAGCTGTGGTCATAATAATCATTTTCCTCTCGACCTGCATTTCAACTTCTAATTCTCTCCAGCTTGTATATCGACATTAAGCAATGTCATAGTGGTACGTGGGAAGGGCCCACGCAGAGGCGGAGGGAGGGAGGGGGGGGCCCGCCTAGGCCATGGCCCCACCCAACCAAATTTTTTTTAAAAAAATCTAGTGTAAAAATTGAAAAAAATTGAGATTTTTTGAATATAAGTCCAGTTTGGCCCTACCCAAATCCAACCCACAAAACCTAGTCCCCATTTGGCCCGCCCTTGCGGAAATTCCTGGCTCCGCCCCTGGGCCCACGTACCCGTACCGGTTCGCCAGTACGTCTAGGTATGCTGCTTTCTCCTTCTTTCTCATACATAGTACCCATGTCACTTTAAATGAACCTACTTTCGCCTGACGCCTCTTCCTCCTTTCTCACTTTCATACAACATATCTACCACAAAAAAGAGATCAGTTTCTTATATTTATGTTACTTTTTTTTGCTGATTTCATGTATATAATTAATTAAAAATATATAACTATCACCGTACCGCTGTACCAAGATTGGCGAAAATACGTACCTGTACCCGCTTCCCTGTACCAGCACCCGTACCTGTACCAGCACCCGTACCGTACCTATGTGACATAGACATTAAGGAAGCAAGCTTTTCTTCCACTCATTTGTCTAATACATCAATATGTTGATGGTAACAGAGTCATATCAACCCCTGATGCATCTTCTTGATTTTTTTTTTTCCTACAGCTGTCCACAGAAATATAGAAATACAAATATATGACAATATGCCCAAGGATTAAGAAAGCTATGATAATAATAACAATCTGTTCGATGCTCTATTGTTTTTATCACCTTGTCTCAATTAATGTTAAGGGACATGATTTTTCAATCTTTCAGCTAGCATTGCATTCTCGGCTCATTGAGCAAATAGATAGATGTTGTGACATCTATGCCAAATGTATCCCACCTTTGATCTAAAGATTCTAAACAAGGAAAACAAAGAGAGAGACAATGAAACATACAACTTATAATACAGAAAATTGAGTAAGAGCGGGACAATGAGGCATACAAGTTATGATCGATGTTGTTAAGGCCTCGCCTAGGCATGCACTAAGTGTCAGTCCACACCTGTCGCCTAAGTCCACCACTTAGGTGTGGGATATGTGTTGGCGCCCAAGCTGGCGCCTAGACTGGCCTAGGTGCCAACACGCCTAGTCCATGGGAAAGTGAAAAGTTACCTTTTCTTTTAATTAAAGTTTCTTAATTGAGTATATATTGTTATGTATTTTATTGTGTTTGATTACATATTTTTATGTATGGTTATGTTGATTATGCTGTTATATGTATATACTGTTAGTCTGTTATATAGTATTGTGATACCTCATACCTATTATATGTATACATTAGTATGCTTATGTTACATACTTATATCACATAGTTTATGTATTGTTAATTTGTTATACCTGTTATAAACTTATATGTATATAATGGTATTATAATACAATTTGTTATTCTTGTTATATGTATTGTAATATGTGTTGTATGTATATACTGCTATGTACAGTCTGTTATATGGATACCTGTTATATAGTATTGCATCAACTTATTATATGTATATACTGTTAACTTGTTATATACTATGTAGTATTGTAATACCTATTGTATGTAGACGTTAGCACGGTTATGTATACTATTATGTATTGCTAGTTTTTTGTAATATATTATATCTTTCTTTAATATAAATGAATTAAAGCCTTCTTGCGGATTTACAGTCCTTCTTCTAGAGATTAGATTTAGTTTTTTTTTTCCCTTGTATTAGATTATATTTAATGAGTAATGTTACATTTCTTCTATTGATTTTGCATATTCAATAAAGTCAACACTTAATTTTTTATTGTTTAAGTTGATTATGCTTGTTCTATTACTACTCTCCATGTTTCAAATATTGGTACTAGTTAATCAAAATAACTTGACACATTAACATAACTAAAAACAATTAAAAGGAATTGGTTGCCTTTTTTTCCTGGGCTTGTCTAGGCCTTCCTAGGCCCAGGTTGGGCGCCTTAACAACATAGGTTATGATACAGAAAGTTAAGTATAATAGAAAGTAAAAACAAACTTCAATATTTTCAATTATTATTCAGAGTGCCCTTTCTGTTTTCTCTGCCTCAAGGTATTAAATATATCAACCATTCTTTCAATGGCTCTACAATTTGCAACTTTGTAAAAAATGAATTTGAAACCATGTTAGAATGTCTAACCTCCTGTCCTGGATCACCACATTTGCAAGTATTGCAGCCATTTCATATGCAGTCTTCACCCTATGTTAGAAGACATGGATTTGAATCCATTTCATACAAATGGATTTGAAGGAAATTTTTCCTCGAGGATAAGAAAACCAAATATTTACCAAATGTTGCTGCTTCAGGTCTGTCTATCCATCTGTGACGGTAATGCAACTTGTATTCTTGCAAGACCCTGAACCTTTCATGCAACTGCCTCTCTTTCGTAGAATACTTGTTGAAGAACCTCGTATTAGTTGATCATGGATATATTGTGACCCACATCATTCATCTATTTCTTTACTTTAGGAAAAAAAATTAGTGGAATCTCCTTTTCTTTCTCATATATGTGATGTGGTGTTTTTGCTTCTTGCTGAAATCTTCTTAACTTTAGTAACTGGTTCAACAAAAAAATACTATGTTTTTTTTGGTTATTTTGTTATCCTTAAGAATGTTAATTATTGTTTATCTGTTATTTAATCCACCAGTGCTCACAGTAAATGCTTTTTACTCAACACCCATTCATTTATGCTTTCCAACTTTCTCTTGTCCACTTCCCTTCTCATTGTAATATGCCTTTTCTCAAGCATTGTTCTATAGAAAATAACAAGAATGCAACTTTTCTCAAGCAGTGCTCTATAGGAAATAACAAGAATGCAACTTTTTTCTGTGTTTATATTCTCCAGATTGATATTTTCACTCTCTGACTGCTGTAATTGTTTCTTACTAAGATGTACCAGTTACTTTGGATAATTTTTGTTATTTTTCCTGCAATTCTTCTACATATTTTCTCACTGTTCATTTTTTACTGGTATTCTCCTTGCAGCTGCTAAGATTAGTGAACCAAGGACATGATGAAGTGAATTCAGCTCCACATGCCATCCTTAAATATGCTATGGAGCTTAAGCCTTATATTGAAGAGCCTTTACAAAGATCAAGACCACGTTTAAACATTGAGCATTGTGATCTTAAACCAAAATTCCGCCATGATTTTGTTTTTTCTAGTGGAGAGGCTGTGGATGCATATTGGAAAACCCTGGAATATTGTTATTCTGCAGCAGATCCGACGGCTGCTGGATATGCTTTCCCTGGTTCAGCTGTTCCAGAAGTATGATTTTTCATTATTTTTGCTGGCTGCAAAATTATTGCTGGTGATATACATATATATGTACATACTACATACATACATACATGCATGCATGCATACATACATATATATAAATATATTGATATCCTAAATAATCCTTTTTTTTTCTTTGCTTTCCCTTAAGTAACAGCATACATGGCGTTTTTTTATTCTAGCATTTATAATTGGGAACATAGTGCCTACTTTATTCATGCAGGCTTTTAATTATAGATCATGGTCTTCAGTTCGGGTTATGACCTCTGAGCAACGTGCAGAACTGCTCAAGCGTATTTCAAATGATGAGCCTGAAAAAAGAATTCCTTTTAAAGACTGTGTTAAGATAGCAAGGGATTTGAATCTTACCTTGGAACAGGTCAGTTTACTTGTACGTATAGCACCTGGAACTGGAAGTCTACAGTTCTCTAACAAGTTCTATGAATCTACTTGTCTGATATGATTTCTACATTGGAAAGTCAATAGTTCCTTTATATTGAATTTCCTCAGACTCAGAGTAAGCCATGCACTCATATGAAGAATTGTTGTTGTTTTCTGTGACTATCCATACATCATTAGTGCTTGTAGAAATGGTAAGTTTTATATTGCGTACATCTGTCTCTGTGGTCAATGGATTATTGTTTTCTGTTCAAGACTTTGTACTTTTTCTAGCATGCAGGAGTTTGTTAATTCTAATTACCTGCTTTGATCTGTGTGAAACTTCCCCTTGTACCCCACAGGAGTCTCCATGGTTTCAAAAAGGGAAATGTAGAAAGAGCAGGTGGACATCCTAAGAATGGAAGTTGTTCATTTGTCTCATTCTGTTAGTGAAACGTTTAGGACTAGGATAGTGTAAAATTGTGTGTGGGTGTGTGTGAGTGTGAGAGTGAGTGATAAGCTTCTCCTCCCACCACTGTTTGCTTTCACGTCTAGACCTGATTACTCCTCCTGCTCCTTGGGCTCCTCTTTATTGCAACCAATGTTTGCCGGCAGCCTGAATGGATTCCACTGCAACGACAGTTAGATGCAGCCAATGTTTCTTGAGTGTGCTGCCGTGCAGTGGCAACCGACGTTCTGCCAATAAGTTGCTAGTAAGTGATGAGGCTCGAAGCCTTGTGAGAAACATATACTAGACATTGTTGTGTGCAAAATGCCGATTCACTTTGACTCAGCTGATACAAGCTTGTTTTGGCTGATTAGGTCCAAAATCAGCCAATTTTGAACCACCATTGAATCGGGCCAGGCATCGAATTGGAAGGAGTCCGATACTCGAATCGGCTGATTCCAACCGATGTTAACAACACTCATACTATGTGTCAGTGTAGCCTCTGATAAGTGGGTATTGGTTTGGAAAAGTTCCGTATCTCAAAAATTTTAAGATAATGGTGACCATACATACCTGGGCTTAGTTCCTATCTTGTTAATTTGCGTTCTGATTTGTAGTCCTCTGAGTGTCAAACTGAAGCATGCTGGCAAGTTAGAATATGCCGGATTGGCTGTTTGGGTTAATTTTTTGTTGGATTGCTACCATTGCTATTATTGCTCAAAGAAGTCTTCTTTTTAGAAGTTGGCTGTTTATCAGTTTTTTTGCCTCTGTTATCCTTTTTTATCTTTGTTGTTGTTCCTTTAAGCATTGGTAGATGCCAATGCAGGTTCTTCGGGTATCATATGACAAGAATAGAAGGTTATCTCTCCAGAAGTCACGGAAAGAGTCAATGTTGACTGATCAAAATGGTAATCATCAGCGATTAGCTTCTTGCAAAAGGAAGAGAGACTCAGAGTATAATAGTTCATTGATGGATGAAAATAAACCTGATATTGGTGAAAACATTTTGGCAGTTGGCTCCTCACAGCAAGAAACTTATGATACAAACAAGGATCATAAAGACATCTTTCATTCTCCCTTGCAAGTTTCTGATGCTCAGCTGGATGCAACTGCCGATAATCATGGTAATATTGCTGAAGAATCTTTATTGAAAGAGGAAGTTGATGATGTTAATAGTTTTATTAGCCAATTTGCTTTTTCAAAAGTAAGGCCTACTCGTCAAAGGAAGTTTAAATGGACCCAAAAAGCTGATAGGTATGTGTCCATATACAGAATTACTTGATTTGTTTGGCCAAATCGATTATATTTTCTAGTCCCATGTTAGTAAATATTTTTCAAGTAATTTCACTCGGTCATCTTAACATCATTATGGTGTCCTATTCAGGCAGCTGTTAATGCAATACGCAAGATACCGTGCCGTTCAAGGTGCAAAGTTTCATCGTGTGGACTGGGGCTCTCTTCCTGACCTCCCAGCACCTGCAGATAGTTGCAGACGCAGAATTGCCTTGTTGAAGAGTGATTCGAGTGTTCGAAGGGCTATCATGAATCTGTGCAACCTGCTGGGTGAGCGCTATGCTGAACACATAAAGGAACTAGAGGAAAGACAAATTTCCATGTTGGCTGATCCCTCGTTTACCCATCAAAATTCATCTTCAGTTGTGGCTTCTGGAGTAAGCTCTTCATGTGATTTGGAAAATACGGACATGAATCCTGGTAAGCCTTGTTGGGATGATATTGAAGACCCGTGTATTGTAATGGCTCTTGATGAGGTGCTAAGGTGCAAGCCGAGGATTAAACATGCTGTTAAAGGAGCTGGATTACGAACCCAGAGGGAGTTATTCCATGTTCCTCAACCTGGTCAAGGTTTAGATATTTTCGAGCAGGGAAGTGCTCACGTTTCTAATGATGTCAACAATTTTAACTCCAATCCCACCGAAAATGGAAGTGCTTCTCTTCCCTTCCAGGACATTCAGGTTGAAGATTCACATTCTTTGTCTCCCATTCCTGGAGAAGGAAATCAATCTACTGGGGAAGGACATCAAGCATATTTATCTACACCTGGAAAGAGCAAATCCAATAATCTTCGGCAACGAGGAAAATTTCTTAAACTTCTGCAGAATAGGGGCCATAGTGTCAAGAAGATAGTTCGAAAATCTTTGGCAGTTGCCAATGCTGTAGAGCTTATCAAACTTGTCTTCCTGAACTCATCTGCTAACACCGAGGTGCCCAAGTTGCTTGCAGAGACTTTACGGCGTTATAATGAACATGACATATTTGCAGCATTCAATTACCTTCAAGCAAAAAAGTTTGTGGTATGTTTTTTAGTTGTTGTCCTGATGAGATAATGCTGAAGTTGATATTTGACATTTTCCGCATATGTTTCTATGTCCTCTGACTGGATAAGGGCTAGAATTTGCTTTAGGCTGTAAGAATGCTTGATGGAGAAGGGCAAACATATCTGGAAGTGTTTGGTTTTCATGAATATTTGAACATTTATAACAGTTTTTTAGTGTTCAGGTAGTCTCAATAGAAATCTTAGTTGCTCTGCAGTTGTGCCACTGTATTATGTCCTAGATGCATCTTCATTGCTAATTTTCTTTTTCTTTCATCACCAGGTTGTGGGGCGTGGAAGTCAACCTTTTGTTCTCACGCCAAAATTCTTTGAAAGTGCATCCTCTTCTCCCTTCCCAGTTGGCACTGGATTAAGATCTGAGAAATTTTCCAAATGGCTATGTGAAAGAAAAAGAGATTTGATGGGGGATGGTGTCTGCCTAGACGCTGATCTACACTGTGGTGACATGTTTCATCTTTTTGCTTTAGTTTCATCAGGAGAAATGCTCATCTCTCCGTGCCTGCCCTTAGAGGGTGTAGGAGATGTTGATAGTCAGGTTGGTTTAAAGCGCAAGATTGATAGAGACAGATTAAACAATTCTTATCAAGTGAAAAAGATTAAGTTGAAATCCATAAATGATGGTGAACTTTCTTCCCGCAGAGAGAAAGGCTTCCCTGGTATTCAGCTGTCTTTAACTTATGCAACTGTATCAGAATATGAAGCCCTAGGTTTGGAACTGAATTACACACAAATCTCTGTGTCATGCACTGGGAATAGCAATGTGAACACCTCTTCTCAAGTTGGTTCTCTCTGTGAAGTTAGCAGTTTAAGCCCATGTTCTGGTGAAACTACTCATTCTGCTTCTAGTTCATCCAATGAGCCATCATGGGAGTCCATGTGTATTTTTGCTCGACATTATTCATCCATGGCTTACTCTTTAAGGGAGGATATTTTATGTCCTGATTTGTTTAAAACTGCTTATTTTGCCATTTATAAAGCTGCCGACCAAGGGCTGACTGTGGTAGAAATAGGTTTAGCATTGGATATGGAAGGTGTGGTATTTCTCCTTTTCAGAACTTGGTGTGAATGTTTCAATGTAACAACGCTGAAGTAGATTTTTTTTTCCTCTGTAGGCACAAAGATTACTGAACTCACAGTGGATGTGCTAAGGAAGTTTGGTTTGGTTGTAAAGGTAACTCTTGCAATTATAAACTTATCCATCCTTCTTAGTTGTTTTCAGATGACTTGGTTTGTTTTGCCTAATCTTGCTAAAGTATGTGTTATGCCATTCTCTAGTTCCATAGGGTAATGTATGTAGAAGATACAGTAACTTTTAATCAAATGAAAAGTCAAAAATAATATATAGAATATCCAACTTTATATAACTTCATATAATGCAAAATTAAAAATTAAAAATTCTGGAAGGGGATTCTATGTATATAGCCATATTATTGAGTAAGTCCCTGCATTAATGTCAGAAAAATGCTCAAAATAGAATTCTTTTTTGGGCAAGTTGAATTTCATTTGGGTAAGTGGGGGCCTGAAACACCATGGTATGC
Organism: Nymphaea thermarum; assembly: GCA_011799765.1. NCBI lineage: Eukaryota > Viridiplantae > Streptophyta > Magnoliopsida > Nymphaeales > Nymphaeaceae > Nymphaea > Nymphaea thermarum. The sequence goes on along the minus strand of JAANDH010000181.1, from coordinate 619,292 downwards.
TTTAGTGCGTTACAGCTTTACTTGTCTGTTTAGTTATAGTGCTCATCATTTTCTGCTCCTCCGTAGTAACTAAAACGAAATGGTCATGCTTTTTGCACCACCATACCATAACCAGTTGTGTTGGATGCAGGTAAATGCTTTTGATCATTTCCGGGTTGTTGCTACTTGTTATGGTGTGAAATATTCTCTTGGCACCCCTTCTGTTGGCCATGGAGCACATCTTTTACACATGGTGAGAAACAATGAAGGTTTTCTTATATCTAAAGAAAAAGATGGTGACGTACACTGTGTTGAGAATTTGCCTAGTGTGGACCTTTCTGAAGGACACAGAGTGACCATTTTGCATGGATCTGACATTGCTGTACCAATGTATGATAGTGCTCAAGCAAACAGAGAGCTTGCAGTTGTCAACCCTCATGTTGGGAAGCCTCCTTTCTATCCTTCCTCTCGGAGATCTGACAGTCATAAAGAATGTCATGACAAGTTTGACGAGTTGGGAAGTTTTCAGCCCATATTGCCATGGTTGAATGGTGATGGTGGAAAAAATCCCGTCATGTGTGATGCATTGACACGGCGAATTCTCGGAGTTGTGATGCAAAACCCTGGGATTTTAGAGGTAACACTTATGAACCTATTAGAATTGGAAGGAAAGGTTCACATTCTGATGCCTCTACCTACCTGTTATGCACTTGTTGTCTTTTAAAAAAATCACTGAGATCAATGCCTGAGTTACTTTTGTAGCTTTTCATTGTTGTAGCTGTTGCTAAATCTTGGGAAAAAATTAGTAAGTTCATCAGGTGAAAAGTTGAGACCATTTCTTAAACAAAAGGTACTTTGTTTAGCTTCGCGGTAATTTCTTAAATGGTAGGCTTTTGTTCTAAATTTTCAAAAACTAAGACTTAAAGGTTGGCCATAAATTAGTGCCATTTGTATCGGTTGTTATATTGAAAGTACATAGTTTGTATATTCTGTTAAGTAACAGGCTTTAAATATGTTTTTATGACATCATGACTTAATTTTGATCATAATGCGGTATTTTGACTGTAATGCTTTTCTTATTGACAGGATGATCTTATCGGTCAGATGGATGTCTTGAACCCACAAGTAAGAACTAAGAACTATCTGGTAGATAAATATTTATGCAAATTTATGTTACATTATGTTGTTATAGTTTCATTAAAACAGATATTCAGAGCAATGATTTAGTCTTAAAGTTATGCCTTTAAAAGTCAAATTTCTTAAGGCCATCAAATTCTCGAAAGCTCAAGGAAGTGTGGTGGTTTATCTCGTATACATTAAAAAGAAGGCAAAGAACAACTTGGTTTGCTCTGCTCTTTGTATTTTTTGATAACCACGGGAAGCAATGTTTTAAAAACGATTCATCTCTATGCTGCGGTATATTGTGTTCTGATCACCTTCTGGTGTTTGTTGACAAGTAGTTCTTACGAGTGGTACTTCTCACAAAACAAAAGATAAAGTACAAAATAATTTTTTGAACTCTTTTTTTGGCCGTCAGAAACATGTCATGGAATTGTTTGCTTATATCCATTTTGAACCTGCAGAGCTGCAGAAAACTGTTGGAATCGCTGGTTCTAGACAACCACCTAATTGTCAGAAGTATGCATCAGACGACATCTGATTCACTTCCATCCATTCTGGAAGCTGCTTTTGGAACTAAATCCAAGGAGCCAGAGTCCGTCTACAGAAGGCACTTGTTTTTTAATCCCATGAGTACGTACCTACTGTAATTAGTCAGCATAATCAGAACTTGTAATAGGCCAGAATTGCAAATGTGTACTACATTGTATATATGTGTGTACGTGTGCGTGTGGAGGTGTGCTGAGATAATTATCGTATGAAGCAGGGCCGCCTCCCTCTGTCTGCAAAATTTGTATTGCAATTGATGCATCGGTTATCCTCCGGTAGTTGGGATCTGACGAGAACTTGTCCATCTGCATGTACAATCTCTTTGAAATCTAATGCTCTTAACATTTGATCATGTAAAAACATGATGTTTTCGAGGTGTTTTCATTCCCAATCGATTTAGGCAACAAGAGTTTGATGCTGTAAAACATAATTTGACCAAAGTTACTTATTAGTACCACATTAGGTTTGTCCAACCCTGTGGGTAGGGTATAAATATGACTTGCTAGAACAGGCTTCAAAACCAATGGTGGAAAACGTCATTGTACAGACACAAAAAGACTAGTTCATAATGTTTTACAGCATGGTTGTCTTTTGCATAACAGCATGAACATTTACTACGCTGTTATATGGAGTTGGAAACCGAAAAACCGGTCTCAATACAAGGAGCTTCTCCTTCTGACCTCGTAGGCGGCAAACAGAACGGTCCCAATCAAAAGTGTGTCTTTCAGTTATTCAAAAAAAAAATGAATGGCTCTTGCAGGCAGAAGAGGTTGCCTGTTCGTGGGACCAATTATCATCATCATGTCTTCTTTTTGTGCAGCCATGATAATTCTCCATGACCTTCAAAAAAAAAAAACTTCGTGTTTTTTGAAAGTTCATGAAGCGACGTTAGGGTGCTTTAATGACCTCGAATTTTGATTTTAAAATTCAATTTCTAAAAACAAAATCTTCATTAAATTGGAACTGAAATCAAAATTCCAGTTCTAGTTTGTCTTTGTATTTGATAATTCGGAATTTTTGATTTCATAATTGAAAAATGACGTATTTGATATAACACGAATTAAACTCTAGAATTGAATTATTGAAGCCATCATAACATGTAAATTATAGAGATGAAAAAATTATACAATTTTGGAATCATAATTTCACTTTCTAGAGTAGAATCACAATTTCAAAATTTTGATTCAAGAATGAACTTATTATCTCAAAATTAAATCATTTTTGTTAAAGCAATTCTTATTTCATCAAAAATATGAATTTTAATTTTAGAATTTCAACATTTCAGCCCCATCAAACACGCCCTAAAAAGTTATCGCGAAGGTGACTTTATCCGGGAAAAGAAGGACAGAACTCCCAACCTCTCTATAGCCCAACTGAAAATCTGTAAGCCGTAAAATTTCCACGTGCACTTAGAAGAACTTGATCTATTTTTTGGCGTCTTGAGTGTCTATAAAGCCCATACGTTATGGGTGTCCTGAGTAATTCACCTGGGCAACCAAACGCCCTCAACTAAAAAAGCTAATGGGCCTCTATATATAGCACTTTTACTCTGACAGACCAGCCACCATCTGAATTTTTAACTTTTTTTTTCTTCACAAATTAACCGTATAGATGAACTGAACCGCTCTACCTATGTACTAAAAAAAAGCCATGAAAATTCACTGTGTAAATTAAATTCGTAAGAATTTTCAAACAAGCAGTCTTAACTTTCTTAGTTCACAAAAAACTTTTTTGACATTTAATTTTCATGCTTTTGACGTTTTGCATCCATCTGGGAAGTCGGATTTAGCGATATATTGCCAACTAAAAATTTTCTTCTACGTATTTGCAATTATGTACCAGGTACAAACTCGTGTAGCAAATATCAAACTAGTGACAAGTTCATGTGCATGCTCCGAGTGAGAACATGCTGAAACAGCTACAATTTCCGTGCCCAACAGCAAATTATGAGAATAAGACAAAGTAGACCGCATTTACACCTCCATTGAACATGAAAAACTATGATCTATTCTTCCTCAGGATAGGGTTTACCGACCCACAGGCATCACTTGGTGAATCACGTGTTAGGAGTGTTGTTTCCCATCCAGAAAGGCTGTCAGAGCCAAATTTTTTTCGTGCACGTCATGAAATTCTACTCGCCTTCCGTGGCCTGCAGTATTACAAAAGGTTATTAGCTAGAAGTTCGTTATCAACCTCGAACTCCTGGTTGAGGAAATCCAGGAAAATAGATCCAACTTCACAAACTCTCAAAAAAAATTCAGCGACAAGCTGAAATGTTTGGCTTGAACTAATTTCTTTTGTTATTCTACAAGTAAAAAGAAAAACAGGATACCTGGTAAGATCCACCTGAAGTCCAAATCCAGTAGTTTATTTACGCTCCTCAATTGTGTAGCAACTGCCAAAGCACAGAGATTATATATAAAAAAAATCATATGAGAAAGGCGTCAAGAATATAGCAATTTCCGTACCTGAATCTTGGTTGTACTGCTCGAAGATGCTGAGTTCTAATTCAGCAGTATGACCAAGGTGATCACCGGTAAACAGAACCTTTAGTGGTTTGTAGAACAAGCAGACAGAACCCTGGCGTTATGTTTCATTGGAGAAAAAAAAAAACTCGGTCAGTGCTTCCTAACGATGTGGCTCTAAAGGCCTCTGAATATGATTTTTTTGAACTTTTAGATGTATGAGATCGAAACAGAAGTTTTATGGGTTCATACATTGTTCAGCAAGAATTTCCGCTGGCAGTTCGATTGCAGAAATTGCTGCCGCCTAAACTGATTCCTTTGCAACATACAAAACGTTTCGAAATGGATATTATCTAAAAAAGCCTAATTTCTACAAAAATTTAGTGCAGGTTTAGCCACATGTAAAAGGAAGAAATTGAAGCCAGTGCTGAGATCTTTCATATGCATATCCATTCATATTTATGCCTTAGCACAAATAAAGTAGCCTTAGCATTTCACGGGAGTTCCATGCGGTCTGTGTTTACTGTTAAACCGAAAAGTTGATTGAGCATGACCAACACAAATTCAGAACGACAATATTGAACTGAACTCAACTTGGGAGTTTGGGATCTTTGTTCATTATGTATGAAGACACTGATTATATTTCCCTGCAACTGTTGCACTTCCAAGCTCACGGTGTCGTGATTCACTTATCTACTGAGTCAGATTCGGTTACCTTAAAAGGATTTCTTTACCCAAAAAGAGAGAAAAAAGAAGACTAGGGACAGGGAGGAGAAGCGCAAACAAGAATGAGACTTGATAGTTTAACGGTATAATTTCAACCAACAAATTAATGATACTACTTACACAAGAATGTCCTGGAAGTGTGCACAAGATCAAAATCAGGACCAATGCACCAAGGGCCATCCCCATATAGCTGCATTTCTACATCAGCAGTTGAGAGTTCCATCTGGAAGGAAGGGAACACGGTTAAGTCAAACATAGAGTGCAAACCACAAGAGTTTTTACTTGCCCAAAGTAAACAGAACCCGCTCTGCCTAGTTTGGATTGAGACGTCAATAGACAACAATTAGGGGCAAATTCAACTGGACCCCAAACAACCAAAACTGAAAACAGAAATATGCACCCAAATTAAGTTGTTAATGTGCAGAAGAAAGCCACTCTCAGTGGCAAAAATTGTTGCTCGTAATTCAGGATAAAAACATTAGAGCCCACCCCCAATCAGTTTCTTGATTCTACAGATATGAAGAAATTAAAAACGTTTGAAGGTACTTACATCTGATGCATGAAGAATTCTGTCACACTTCAATCGTCTTGACCATTTCTTGTGATCCGCCACATCATCTCTGGTCAGAATTTCAAAAACAGAGTCAGTTGAGTTCTTAGTCTCTGTTTTAAAGTTAGTAGCTGAAAGGACAAGCTCATGGCCATACTTGTGAGTAAGGAACATGTATCTTGCTCCACCAAGCTTCTCAATGTTACGTGCTAGTCGCTCCGTGTAACGAGGACTGCAGGATGAACCACCCCAACTTTAGAATCACAATGGAAATGACCAATACAGCAGAAGTTTTTGGTCCTTTTTCAGCAAAATTGTTCTGCAGTGAGTCAGTTGCCAACCCGGTCTAGCTTCACAATCCTATATAGACAGGCCCTTGTCCATTTCATATACATCTGCTATTTTGATCCTTTAGCTAATTCCCAGACTCTCTTCTACATTAGTTGACGCTGGCACCTATGCTGGCTACGGATGAATATTGGAATTCAAATTAATGGTCGAAAATATCATTCTTCCGGTTCCCAACTTTACCTGTCCACAAGGATGTTTCCTTTCGGGTGAACAATCAAATATGAAGTTGCTCCATAGGCTCTTTCACTATGATACCCACAATGATATACACCCTGTGAAAAATTGATGGATGAAAATAGTCACAAATAACATTTCGGAGTTTTAAACGACGATGTTTTTCTCGAGTGTAATACGACTAGCTTGAAAAAAAGAAAAAAATATGGTAAATTTTTAAAAATTTAAAAAAACTAAAAATAATGGAAAAATAAAATAAGTGGAAAATTAATAACACAAACATCAAAAGATAAGTAGATTTGCAACAAATAAAAAATAAAAATGAAAAAAAACTTTTTGGCATTAAAAAAATTGAAAAAAGCACGTTAAAAATGCATTTTTTTTGTTTTTCACGTTTTTTTTCAAAAAAACGTTTTTTAAAGTTTTAAACGGCCATTTAATTTATCGCATTTTTTACAGCAAAACACGAGTATAGCTGCATTTTTGTTCATTTTAGTTCTTACAAAAGGATGCAGGATACCAGATATGAGGAAATTCATAAGCAACGGACGCTCAAGAACACATACATAGTTTGTAGCTACAGAATATCGACTGACAGACTGAAGTCACAAACTCAAAATATCAACACAGAAAAGTTAAACTTTACCGGAAGATTCTCGTCATTTATTGGCAGAGGGAATGTTTTTTGTACATCAAGTATATCGGATGGAGCATGTTCAGTATGAATTGAACTCGTAGGACAGCTGAGCAGTGCCTGTGACCAAAGAAAGAGGGAAAAACTTAGACCGCATTACTAGTTGGCCATATAAGATTTGATCCAGATCTCATGATATTTCATAATGACATAACTAATTTTACGATCTTTTGTGGTGCCATATATTTAGATAAAAAATCTCACACTTATATTGAAATCTAGAAACCAAAAAGATGATACTCAGAAAGCAGGCCATGTAGATAAGACGTGGCTGTTTTTGGTTTTTGCTAGCCTAACGTTGTTACCACTGTGGAATGTGATCAAGGCAGAGAAAGTCGACACATGAACAATTAGAACAGGAGCGGTTGATTGCATTTGCAATAATTGCAAGTACAAATATAAAGCAGAAAATGGCCTCATCCGTGAACAAGTATCCTTTAACAATTTAGTGTAAGATTTCGAAATCCTGTGTCTGTGGGGCAGCAAATGGTTAGGTTGCAGTTACGAAAATTTGGTATTTTGGCCATGACGAGTCCTACCAAACCCAATTTCCGATATACTTAGATATTCACATCCTTATGTGTTTGCATGGTTGCTAATTCTCATAATACAAAAACAATAACTTCATAAAGCTAAAACACGCCTATGTACAAGTCAGCATCAAAAGGCCTGTCCATATGGAACTCTAAGAAATCCAGTCAACACAACTACTGTTATTTAATCACTGATTTATATAGAAATGTGGAGAATAAATAAAACCTGAAGAGCTTTTAGTCTTTCTTCCTCTGAGCTCGGTTGCTTACACACTGCAGATTGGCCATCTATCTGAACAAAAACTTGCTGCAAAACAATTTTAAGAGAAGATGCAAAAGTTCCATCCAGAAGAAACAAGGAAAAATACTGATACGAGCACATTTGTCTATTGTAGATTACCGGAGCCATCCAGCGGCAGACGTCACAATCTATGCACTTGTGGTCTGCAAAATTTCAGAAAAAATAAAACGTTACCAGTTGGATTTAATCTAAGGAACAAATTTGATAGAAGAAGCTGATTCATAGGAAAAGTTTAGATAAACCATTTAAACAAGGCAAAACATGGATAAACTGGAACCATATCCCCAAACAATAATTTTGGGTCATGATTCTACCAAAAAACTTTTCCCTATGTTATATTAAACTTTGAAAATATCATAATTTTATCACAACACTAATATGGAAATTTTTTTCGCGAAACCTTTTACATTTATATTTTTCACGTTACATATATTCAAATATATACACACACACACAGACACTACATTTTTGTATCTACCTGGAGTTTTGAGAGATCTCTCAAGAAACCAACAATACAATTTTAAACTTCGCAGGTAATTTAGTGCATCAAAGTACACTCCCCCCAGAACTAAAAGTTACCTATTGAATGATTTTGAGAACAAACTTTGACAGCATAATACAACTCAAACTTTTATAAGAGTGTTTGGTTGCACCGAGTGATCCAGTGACGGGAAAAGATTAGCATAATTCATCCATATCCAAACAAAAACTTCGTCAGTCAAGAATTAGTAAGCAAAGGGGAAAAAATAGCTAAGTTTACTCTCAGCTCAAGATGGACCCCAACCTTTACTATTAACGAAAATTCTAATCGGAATATCCAGTTTGCAAAATGTAAATTTAGAAAATTAAGAACTCTTCCAACGCGGATCACAAACTACCTGACACCTGTATTCTTAGTCCTTCCTTCAGTTCCAGATTTTCACCAATAAATGCATCCAAATGTTGATTGAACTAAAAAGCTTGTCCAGACATTAACCCACAATTTGTTTTTCTCTCTACAAACACTAGATTTTCCTAGCTTTCGGCACCCCTGAACTAACCAAGTTCGTGAAATTCCAGAAGACTGGATTTCAGAAGAAAAGAAAAGCACCACAGGCACAAAGACGGACATACACGAGAGCGATCAAGCATGAGAGATCACCCGATGACATTGCGAAGAAGCTTGTATGCACCTTGAAAAGAGGAGAACTAGCCTTACCGACGTAGAATTCACCGGCAACATTCTGTGGCCTCCTTTCTCGACGTTCCGTCCTCACCTGGCTGGCAGCCCTCACGACTAGTTCCCCGGATCTTTTCGCCGGTACGATAGCCGGAAGCCACGGCTTCCGGCCCACAGCACCGCAGGACGCCGCTCCCACCTGCATTCTTGGTTCTGATCTCTGATCACTACTTTCGCTACGAACCCCGCCATCACAGAAAAAGAAAACCGTATTTATGAGCGGGAAACGTAGCTTGGCTTAGTTGGAACGCGGAAAAGAGCGGCTAGGACTAAAAGGCCTTGTGTTCCACGGAATAACAAAAGTGCCACCTCGTTGCTCGTCAAATTCGGGCTCAGCAATGGAACCATATCCGAGTTTGTTAAGGATCTGAAACCAACTACAAATGAACGCCAGACCTTCTGCTCGTTGGACCCGAATTTGGTATTAAAATTCGGGCTTAATTTCAAGTCTGAATTCAAATCCAAATCCCATTACATTAGGTCCAATAAGTTGAATTCAGTAAAAGATGCAACTGACTCAAATCCAAACCATTTACATAGCTACCCATAAGGGTCTCGCTAGAATTCGAAGATCCAGGTTCTTTTGTTTGCTGTGGATTGGATCCATGTCTCCAAACCATAACTATCGGGAAGAAACATTAGATGGGTTGGAATTGTTAAGCAAATCAACTAATTTTATTTAGGCAACTCAGAAACTATCTATTCCTTTTTTCATGGATTTAGTACGATGGGATTTGGACCCAAACCAGATTAATAATTCAATGGCGTGTGTACCATTTTGGGGGTATAGACATCTTCAAATTCAAAGAGAAAGGATCTATATCTAGTGTCGGATCCAAATCAAGTCATTGAAAAGCACAAGATGTTATTAAGGGCGGATGTTCACTCTCTAAATGGATTTCCAGATCCAACTACTAAAACCATTCTGATTTTAACAAGGTTATCATTGAAAACAAAAAGAAAAAAAAAATTTGAATTATTTTGGATCATCGAATTCGAATCCGTCGTGAGAACCAGATCTGAGTTTCCTCGATCGAGGTAAGAGGACAACCTCGCAATTTAGAGAGTACATGTGTCCATTTGGCGTTGGTAAGGGCACGCGAGTGTGGGCCCACGAATAAGAGGTTGAGACTTGAGAGACAAGGCACTTCCTCTGACTTACAACCACAAATATCAGCGCCGGCCGGCCCTTTCTTCTTCGCTATTTTCCCAACACTTTTCGTGTTGGACAAGTCAAATAATTTTCTCTTCTTCCATGTTTATCAATGTTTTTCATCCTCAATACTCAATCTTAACAATCCAATGAAAAGAAAAATGAATAGAGTTGTTTGTAAGGATGTTAACAAACTGCTCTTATATTTTTTTCAATATTCACGTATTTGGATTCCTATGCGAACAAAGAAAAGTTATATCTTAATCCCAAATTGGATTTCACAATCACAATTGGATTCTAATCTGACTTTTTGCAATCCAAATTTGAATATTGAACCAGATCCGACCTATTTTTTAAATATAAAGGCACTAGATGTACAATATTTATATAAAATTAAATCCTATTTGAATATGAATCCAAATCAAATCCAATGTTTACACATATCGGGATCCAAATCTAAATCCATTTAGATGTCATTTCTTAAGTATAAATTCGATCTGATTTCTTAATCAGATATTAATTTTTTCTGCACATCCAATCTTTTAATATTGGTTCAAACACATATTCGATATAAATAAGATATGTTAACTCCCTATTTGTTGGAGTTAACCTGCAATTGGTTGTATAATTTAGGTGCATTGCATATATGGCTATTCGTATATGTGGAATAGTCTCATATCATGGTATTGATTTCTTCAATTAACTTACAAAAATGATTAGAATTAGACAGCTAAATGTGGAAACTTGAGAAAACAGATAACTTTTGTGCATGTCATGATCAGTTGCACATACAAATCCAGTCAAATTTTGATTGATATTATCAATTTTGAACTCTATGTTTTGGCAATATTATATAGAGTACCAATTTGCGAGTTTAGTGAAGTGTAGACAAGTCGAGTTCTTGAAACTCAAACTCGACTCGTTCATCATTTCAAATATCTTTGTAAGCTCAAAATCGAATGAACCGAGCTTCTTCAAGCGAGTTCGAGTCAAGCTCAAGTTGACTCAGCTGGTTGTGCAGGCCTAGTAAACAATGAATACAATTCGGATCTAGGTCCAAACATATCCGATCCGTTATTGCATCACCGGAAGCGGGCAAGGGCATGCCCATCATTCATTCTCGCTCGTGTCTCTTTTGGGCGCCAAAACAAGAAAGAAGTGGTCCGATGTAATTTTGTGTTGAAAAAAGGGTAGGGTTATGGAAGGAGGAAATGGCATTTCCGTAATCGCCTTCAAGAAAATGGTTGTTTACTAAATTGAGTCCTATAAGATGCCGATGCGCGCCAAATGAAACACTCGAAACGCGGAAAAGGGAAACAGAGGGACGGCGGGTCGAGGACGAGGAGACGAGTGCAAGGACTTGCAGTCTTGCAGAGCAGAAGAAGAAGAGCGTTTCTCGAAAAATTCAGGTAACTTTCTGGATGAACTGAGTTCTTCGTTGTATTGTTCGTTGCAATTTTTCCTATAATTCACTCTATTCTTTCATGTCGATGCTGAAAGTTGCATGAAGAATGCACTTTGTTTGACACGATAATTAGGCTGTTGTTCATGAAGACAACTCATACGGGACGGAAGATTTTTAGGAGCATCACATCTTCTTTGTGCTTCTTGGCCATTTCTTGTTCTTGACGTTCTTAATGTTTTAAAATCTTTACAAAGATCATGACAGTTGACGCAGGAGAAATATTCTAGTGCGTCAGAAATCTAGATCTCGAGAATTTTCAAAAAAAGAAAAGAAAAGTTGCTACTCGTGAATTAATAACGTTTCCTTTCTTGATGATCTTCATTCGTATTTTTCTTTTTGCTCTATTTATCGCACAGCAAATATTCGTAGTTCTTTATTCCTTGCTTTTCCGATTCACAATTGATCCAAAGTCGAATTACAGATGCTTCATGCATTTTCTTCTCTTAATTCCGTGAATTTTCTTGATTCTCTCCTCATATTTTGCACTTATTCTCCTTCAATTTGAATGAAAATTTATGCCGACAGCCACAAGCTTCTAATTAAACTGATTTAGTAATAGATAAAATAAATGTTGTTTGATTAATAACGATAAAATGTCAAATAAAACTTTTATTTTCTTCCGATTTATGAACAAAACTAAAATAACATATAAATTATATGGTTTTCAGAAGTCCATGACAAATCTAATTTGTAGTTCAACAAAGGTAACATAAATGTGCATATTTATCTTTCGCAATCCTATTAATTACATTTGAGTTGATTTTTTACATTCTTGAAAAGCCAATTTGAAAGTAAAAAAATAATTTAAGGGGCTCTCGAATAACCGCAGATTATCAGTGAAATAAACTCGACAAAATAATAACCACTGAACGTTATTTTAGATAGAAAATTCACCAGTAAGCGTGCATAATGTGACGCCGAAAATGGTTTGAGCGTTATCCGAAGATTGGCTCTCAAATGCGAGAAACTTCCTTGCAATCTGTTCCTTTTCTTTTAAAACCATTTTCTTTCTTCCTTTATCTTTTGCGTATTGTGATTTCCGACGTCACTTGTCTTCGTGAATTCATTCATACATGTAAGCAGCACTTCCTTCCAAATTCCAATAATTTCGGATTCAGCAATGCAACCCAAAATCTAATCCGCTTGTAGCAAAGCTAAATTTTAGCATCATGAAACTAGTCATGTTTGTCTATTCATTTGGACTAGGAAGCCTGCGATCGAGAACAAAGATGAAGCAGGCGACGACGACTTCTATCGTGACGATCCTTTGCTTCTTCCTATTTAGCTGTGCCTATTCAGAGAATCATACTGTGGGAGGGGCAGCAGGCTGGGATCTCACGGCGGACATCAGCGGCTGGGCTTTGCAGAGGACCTTCCACACGGGCGACAATCTGAGTGAGTTCAAAATCTTTGTGGGGGCCTTTTTTCTTCGTGAAGTAGTTCTAGGCTCCAGGACCCGAAATTCGCAAGAACGGTCTCAATGTGACATTATTGAGAGGAAAAGAGTTCCATCGCTTCGCCGCCAGGGGAACAGGTGTCTCACATAGGTTCGAAAACCCTGATTAGAGGATTGGTGCGTAAGAACATACCCTAATTCAATTAGAACTTAAATTGGTAATTACTGCACACCAAATTTGGTTTGGTTGGGATTCAACAGAAAAAAAATCAATCCATCCAAAAGCGCAAATCCATCAACCAAAAAAAAAAGAAAAAGAAAAAGAAAAGAAGAAGTACCTTGCAAGTAAAGGGACCAATGACTCTTCGACTAGAATAGGGGTAAATTTATAAGTTCACTAAAATGTATCAAACTCATGCAATTTTACATTCATTATTTGAACATCTGTCTATAACTAGGAATGAAGGTACAACTTTGAGAGGGATGTTGGATGGCAAATTAAGTTATTCAGGGTGCTTCTCACCCTGGATGGTTCCCTTGGTAGAGGAGCCGGACCTTATATGTTCGACCTTTTTTTGGTTCTCGCAGCACCCTCATTTTAAAACAGGGAGGGAAGTTCTATGGAAAAGTTATGCACGTTTGATGGCGTGGTGCAGAGCAAAGACATTCTTTGTGAAGAATGCCTCCCCATAAAACACTCTAAGAAAGTGAGATAAAATGAAGTAATAAAAGCTATATTAATATCGCCCATTTCCTTTGTCTTCTGGCAATTCACGAGGTGGCGTCCAGGGCCTCGCAAATTAGTTGGAAGATTCTCCGATGGATTTTTTTCCTTGGAAAAGAAAATGAAAATCACTTTTCAAGCGTGAGACTTGGTGCTTTGTTTAACCTGACAGTCTCGTTCTTAAACCCTGTAAATTTTTGAACTAGACCATTTCACGTTGGCAAGTGTCAGCGAGCCTTCACTCGCTTGATTCAAGCACATTATGAGCCCCAGGCCTACCCCCGTTTTGTTCTTTGTTGAAGATGTTCATACTTTTCTGGAGTCGTCTCTTTTGCCACCGCCCACCTCTATGAGCTTGGTTTGTGTTCGGCACTTCTATCGACTGACTTAGCAGTTACCATTTCTTGCTCCTGAAACCTGCCCGCCGCGCTGCAGTCTTCTCGTACGCGCCCATCCACGACGTCCGTGAGGTGACCCAGACCAACTTTGAGCTGTGCCGCGCCTCCAACCCGCTCAACTACTTCTCCGGCGGGCTGACGGTGGTCTCGCTCGACTCCCCAGGCACACGCCACTTCATCTGTGGCACGCTCGGCCACTGTGTCCTCGGCTTGAGTCTCAGGGTCCACGTTCTCCCTAACGGCACCGCCGCGGCCCCCACCCCCGCTCCCACCGACGACAACGGAGACGGCGACCGCGGCAGCGGCAACGGCGCCCGAACGGCTTCCCCCTCCGCTTCACCGTTGCCAAGTGGTGCGATGCACAAGCCTAAGCCTCCTCGGCCTTCCAACCGTAAGGCACCGCCTCCACCGCATAGTCGCTCGGCACAGTCCCCTGGCTTCCCCTGCGCCGAGGGCCACTTTTGTTCACCGGTCGTTTTTGCTCCCCCAGTCTCTACCGCGCCATCTGCACACTCATCCAGCGGCACCACCATGGCCCACCTCAATCTCCTCTCGATGTCTTTCTCTATCTGGCTCTGGCTGCTGGTGACGGGTCTGAGCGAAGACAGGGGATCATTCTGAAACAGTTAGAATTGTGATGAAATACTTAAACGCCAAATTACGTTACAGACGTTCTCCAAACACAAACAGTAAATAAAATTTCTTTCTTTCGTCTTTATGCTGATATTTCTCTTCATGGAGTCGGTGCAAGGAATGAGCTTAACTGAGCCAAGGGTCGTCTTCAGTCGGGGTCATGAGCACAGTCAGGCGTGAGTTATGCCATGACCGGGCCAGACATAAATCGGTTGAGGACAACCCAGGACCCTAGAGTCCAGCCGAATCAACCGAGGGTCACTCATCCCGTGAAGTAAAGTTCTTTCTGGATCCGTTTATCAGAACTTCCACTTCTACATGATACACACGATATTCGGTATCAAAAGGCAAAAAGTTTTTCAACTTTCTGGTTCAATTAAAAAATTATGCTTTCAATAAAATATTCATTCTCTTTTTGAATGAGGTCATATAGCTTCTTTACACTAAAAATGCCCCATCCCTCGTGCTAAGCTGAATATTACCGAGGAAAAAAGGAACCTTTGTCTAGCATAGTATCTAGCTAGAAAATGTCGACCGACTGATGACGAACACTCTAAACAAACACATAAAAATTAAACTTTGCCGAAGATTTTCCTCATTTATTGGAAGAGGGAATGTTCTTTGTACATATCAGACGCAACATGTTCAGTATGAATTGAATTTGTAGAACAGCAAAGAAAGAGGAAATAACTTAGACTGCATTACTAGTGGCTTGCATGTAAGATTTAATCCAGATATCTCATAATGACAAAGTAAGTTTACGATCTTTTGTAGCGCCATATATTTAGATCAAACGGCTTACATTTATACTGAAATGTTGGAACCAAAAAGTTAATACTCCGAAAGCAGGTCATGTAGATGAGACATGGCTGTTTTTGGCTTTTCGTTAGCCTAACCTTGATAGTTGATACCACTGTCGCATGTGATTAAGGCAGAGAAAGTCCACACACGAAATTAGAACAGGAGCAGTTAATTGCATTTGCAATACTCGCATGACATGACCAAATATGAGGCAGAAGATGACCTCATCTGCGAATACAGTTTTAATTTAGTGTAAGATTTCAAATCCTGTCCCTGCGTGGCTGTAAGAGGTTGTTATAAAATTTGGTTCTTTTGGCCGTGATGAGTCCAAGCAAGTCCAATTTCCAATATATTTAGATCTTAGAACATCTGAATCCAGCCATTCTCATCCCTGTGTTTGCATGATTGCTAATTCTCATAATACAAAAGCAACAACATCATCAGGCCAACACACTACTATGCAAATGCCAGCATCAGCAGGCCTGTCTCCAACTGTAAGAAATCCAGTCAACACAGCTGTTGCTATTTAATCAATGGTTTAACATGAAAATTTTGGCAATAAATAAAACCTTAATAGCATTTAGTCTTTCTTCCTCTGAGCTCGGTTGCCTATACACTGCAGATTGCCCATCTATATCTGAACAAAAACTTGCTGCAAAACAATTTCAGGAGAAGATGCAAAATTCCATCCAAAGGAACCAAGAAAAGTTAGTGATACGAGCACACTAGACTATGGTCTGCAAAAGGCTTCACAATCTATGCACATTAGACTTTGTTCACGACAAAACCAGTTGGAAAAAAACAAGAATGGCTCTTATAGCGAACCCCTAGTTCGGTGTCTCTTTTTCTTAATACTCGCATAAATTAAAGCAGGAGGATCAAATATAATAGCAATTCCCCTTTGAAACTACTTCCCCCATCCTTCTTTTCATGATAATTTCTCCACGAATCACCAATTCATTATCTGTATATATATATATAGCCATTGAAAGGTGTCAATTGCATTAGATTTTATAACTTCCGCTGCATCTCAGTGTTAATTCTGACTCCGAGGTAAGATTAGGAGAAGACCAACTACGCTACAAGGTCCACAAATTGCAAATGGACAAAAAGAGTATTTTTCATACATGATACATCTGGCCTTCATTCTGTGGAAGCAGGCTTACAATTACCAGCATGCTCCATATTCAAATGACAAGCAATTTTCTACAAAATTTCGAATAATAAATAACAGATTCTTACAGCAGAAGCAGCGTTCGCGTATTGCTACTGGCTTCACCTTTCTCCTCTAACAGATTTGTTCCCAGCGGCAGAGCACCTGAACGTTTTCGATATTTCACCACTATTTTGATGAGATGGGAGAGAACCCAACAATGACGATACATGATCAATAAGAATCTCGCTTTAAAAGTTCAGCATATAATAAAATCCATAGGTGAAGCCAGTAGCAATACGCGGAGGCTTCTCCGCAGTTCAACGAGGCATCTGTACTTACTCACTCGGCGTGTTGATGTTTTCAAAAATCCCATACATTGGATTCTGAAAAGCCAATATATTAATCAGAATTATAAGGAGTCATCAAAGAAATGTTGGTTTTTCACTTCAAGAGTTCAAAATTGCATAAATACATACTAAAATAAACATGCGACACATGGGCCTTGTGATCCTGAGGATAGTTCGTCGAGCAATGCAGCCCGTCAAGGAACACGTTATTTTTAGACTTTTGTATGAGTTTCTAGATAGAGAACAAAAGTTGTAAGAGGAAAAGACATTAAGAAACGTTCTTGTATTGATCTCACAGAAACACGCTGAACATTGTCTGTCATAGCATCAAAACTGGTAGTTGTCCTCTATATATAATTGTTTTTGTATGTGAACTTGAACTGAAGTATGGTATTATGATATCTTCAAAATCACTGACTCAATCATAGTTACGAATGATCAGAAGCATCTAGAATGTGAAAAATTGAGAAAATTGATCATGTTCGTTTATTTACAATCACTTGCACATACAATCAGTGGAAATTTATCTGTCTGTTATCAATTTATAAATTCTAAGAAAGTATTTAATGAACGAACCATATTTTTTTAAAATAAATTTGGCACCATTATATACAACATTTGATGTTTGATATGGGAACAAAATTCATAATCACCATCATGTTTTATATAATGAAAATATTGTGTTATTAGATCATTTGTTGTAGGAGTGTATTCCAAAAAAACAATGTTCCTTTCAATAAAAATGTGAAGGTTAGTATTTGCATTCTATCTAAATATAATCAACCTGGTGTCTTGATGAATTATGAGGTTTTGAATTGATAGAATGCTGAGCGCATCATATTTTTTTACATAGTGAAACAAAGAATCAATCTTACTTTAAATTTAAGATGTTTATTTTCCATTTGGGTACAATAGTGAACACCAAACCAAGTTTGAAATAAAACTTGAATCTTCAAGGGGTAAGTCTGAATCGTAAACGGATTCTACAAAAAAGATCAAGAAGACCTGATCTAGGTTTTAACAAAATTCAGATGGAAATATTGCTCTGAGCCCCATCCACGGATTGGTTGGAGAGTTCCCGCCACATGCTCTTCTTGTGTACTCTGTATCTATTTATTTAAGTCCGATGATCGCGCTTGTGAGAGGAAGGAGGAGAAGACTAGGTCGTCTGGCGTCAAAGAGCAAGCCGCATTGTTCTTTGTTTCAGTTGGATAGTCTTCCGAGTTTCTATGTAGTCAAGAATCTTTGTTTGAGCGATGCATGGGCAGAAGTAAGGTAGATCGCAAATGATTTTCCAACTCTTAAAGACGCAAACCTTTTCGTCCATGCACTTTGATGAGAAGTTTTCGTTGTTTTTGAGTTCTTTTTTTGGTCTATGTTCTAATATTTGGGGAGAGTGCATCAGTTTTGTTGGGTTTTCCCTTTCTTTTCGTTTGTTTGTGAAAGTGGGGGAGCAGACGTTTCTTGTGGGTCGTCGTTGTATCTTTGTGAAGTTGCGTGACAAGAATTGCAGTCTGGGGGTGGAAGATGAGAGCCATGAGAGTTGAGGCTTTGGAATCTTTCAAGAGCTTGCAGGATTGAATTCATTCATTCTCGTTTTAGTCTATGCTTGTTTCAGTTTTTGCTAATATGATGCTGGTCGATCGAGCTCGAGCTCCCACTCAGTTGGTCTAGTTGAATTCGGGCCGACTTTATAAAACTGGACTCAAGCGAGCCAAGCAGTATATGAGTCGAATTCTATGTTTATCTTTGCAAAAAGTTTTTTTTTTCAATATGAGCTGAGAGTATTTTAATCATTAACCATATTGGTGCATGAAATTTCATGCATCAGTATGGCGCATATAGCCAGGTTCGATGCGTTCATGTGCTTGCTCCATGGATACCTTAGCTTATGAGGAGTGGCCAATGTTTGAGGATACGATACCTGTATGCTTTATATATAGACCCAGGGGCACGGGCACTGAATTATAGTTTCAAAATTTTAACAAAGAATGCAATATAAATTCACAAATTTTTATGTGGGGTAAATGAAATTAAAAAAGATTACATACAAATTTTGAAAAATTGAGGGGGGATTGACGCCGCCCTTGTATAAACCACTCTATTAAGTAAATTGTAGAACACATGGTCAGGTTGTAAAGTGAAAATATTGTGTGACTGGATCATATGTTGTAGCTTTTTTTTTCTTTCAAAAAACAATGCTCTTCTCAATAAAAAATGGTGTTAGTAGTTGCGATTTATCTAAATCATTTGTATTCTACATGATTCGTTGAAAAAGAATGAGGTTTTGAATTGATGGATTGCAGAGTATATCAGAGTTATTTATAATGATTCAAAGAATCAATCATTTTAAATACAAATGATTTTTTTTTCAGTAAGATTGTTAACCAAAACCTGAGTGTGAAAGAACATTTGTATTTTCAAAGGCTAAGCCAGATATGAAATTATAAATGGATTCTACGTAAAGAATCAAGAAGACCTGATCTAGATTCAAATAAAATTCAGCAGAAAATATTGCTCTGAGCCTTCTTCGAGTTAATCTGTGAAAATTTATTGGTCACTTCATGCTCTAGGCATTTTTTTATATTTTAAATTAATCAATTACATTCTTTAATTTCTAATGATGTTCAGGAAACAGTCCACAACACAATTAATAGTTGGGTAGGTTATTTTGGTTGGAGGCTTCAGATTCTTGGTATCATTAGCTGATTTTCTCAAGATTTCAAGCTTCTGCTCCGAGTTTTGATTGCACTTTGGACGTATTTGGATAAGATTTTCTCAGTTGAAATCTATTTTTAGCTTTTTCATTTGGAGATTGTGCAAGTCTTATTAGATAATTTGAGTTTTTGATATTTCCGAGTTGTTGATATTTTATTTTTTTGTTTCATGGTCGATTTGGCTAATGCCCACATAAATTGAATACACGTTCACATTATATTTTTGTAATGTGTTACAACGTCTTAATTATGCAGTTCTGTGTTGCCCAGCAAAAATGATGTGTTGTAATGTGTATTTTCGCTTTAGTCCTATCATTTATAGACTAACTATCTTGGCTTGATCGAGTGTTGCCATCTGGCTAGAATTGCAATGCCTTTATGATCGACGCATCATCTGCATCGACCTCATCAATGAGGATGCCATTGGACGTATTGGGAGATAACTACTTCCATTGCATATAATAATTCTAAACACATCATCCACATCTCCGTCCACTCTTCTGGTGGTGATATTAGCATGTGACTTACAATTTCTTTTCCTCGATTTAGGCAACAATTGAAGACTTAGATGCTGTAAAATATAGTTTGACCAAAGTTAGGCTCTCGCTGGAACAAGCTTCAAAACCTGTTGTGAAAAACGTTATTGTACAGGCGCAAAAAGACAAGTTCAGTTCTGTTGGCATTACTAAGCTTCGAAAACCTATCTATGTTTGCGTGAGATACGGAACAGCATGATTGTCTTGGTTGCATAACAGTATGAACATTTGCTGGTCAATTATATAGAGTTGGAAACCAAAAGATCTGGTCTCAACATAAAGAACCATGTAGATTAAATTCGTAAGAATTTCAACTAAGCAGCCTTAACTATCTTGGTTCGCAAAAACCCTTTAGGCATCTAATTTTCATGCTTTTGACATTTTGCATCCATCTAAACAAGTAGATGTAGCGATATTTCCAACTAAAAAATTTTCTTCTACATATTTGCACTTATGTACACGGTACGCAATCATGTAGCAAATATTAAATTAGTGACAAGTTCGTGTGCATACCTCGTGTGAGAATATGCAGCTACAACTTCGGTGCCTAACAGCCAATTTTGAGAAGACAAACGACATCGTATGTACACCACCTCCATGAACCTGAAAAAGATATGATCTATTCCTCAGGAAGGGATTTACACGACCCACATACACCCTTTGTGAGTCACGTGCTAGGAGTGTTGCTTCCCATCCAGAAAGGCTCTAAGAACCAAATTTTTTTCGTCCACGTCTTGAAATTCTACTCGCCTTCCGTGACCTGCACTACGACAAATTTATTAGCTAAAAAGCTGGCTACCAACCTCGAACTCCTGGTGGAAGAGTCCCAGGAAAATAAATCCAACTTTGCAAACTCTCAAAACAATTCCAGCGAAAAGTTAAAAATGTTTGGCTCGCACAAATTTCATTTTTGATGCTATACAAGTAAAAAGAAAAAAAGCTACCTGGTAAGATCCACCTGAAGTCCAAATCCAGTAGTTTACTTACGCTCCTCAATTGTGTAGCAACTGCCAAAGCACAGAGATTATATATCAAAAAATCATGTGGGAAAGGAGTCAACAGTATAGCAACTTCCGTACCTGAATATTTGTTGTACTGCTCGAAGATACTGAGTTCTGATTCAGCCGTGTGAGCAAGGTGATCACCAGTAAACAAAACCTTTAGTGGTTTGTAGAACAAGCAGACAGAGCCCTGGCATTATGTTTTATGGGAAAAAAAACTCGGTCATTGCTTCCTAATGATGTGGTTCAAAGGCCTGAATATGATTTTCTGAACTTCTAGATATCTGAGATCGAGACAGAAGTTTTATGGGTTCACACATTGTTCAGCAAGAATTCTTATTGGCAGTTCATTTGCAGAAATTGCTGCCACCCAAATTGATTTTTTTGCAACGTACAAAACCTTTCAAAATCGATATTATCTAGAAAAGCCTAATATGTTATACAAAAATTGAGTGCAACCACACAATATTTTATGGTTCGGCAGGTTTTTATGCATGTAAAACGAGGATATTGATGCCAATTCTGAAATCGTTCATATGCATGTCCATTCAAATTTATGCCTTAGCACAAACAAAGTAGCACTAGCATTTCACTGAAGTTCCATGAGGTCAGTGTTTACTGTTAATTGAGCATGACCAACACAAATGTAGAACTCGACATATTTGAGCAGAACTCACTTGCGAGTTTGAGATCCTAGTTTTGTTCATTATGCATGAACCATGAAGACAACGATCATATTTCCGAGCAACTGTTGTAATCCCTAGCTCATCTTTTTTCCTTGTTTGAATCACTACTCTACTAACTCAGATTCAGTTATTTTAAAAGAATTCTTTTAACCCAAAGAGAGCAAGAAAAAGGGAGGTTAGAGGCAGGGAAGAGAGGCGCAAACGAGAATAAGACCTGATAGTTTAACAATGTAATTTCGACCAATAAATTGATGATACTACTTACACAAGAATGCCCAGGAGTGTGTATGAGATCAAAATCAGCACCAATGCTCCAAGGGCCATCCCCATATAGCTGCATTTCTACATCAGCAGTTGAGACTTCTATCTGGAAGGGAACATGGTCAAGTCAAAGTCAAACATAGAGTGCAAAACGACGGAAGTAAAAAATTGTCCAAAGTAAACAGAATCGTTCTGCCTAGTTTGGATTGAGATGTCAACGGACAACAATTAGGGGCAAATTCAATTGGACAGCAATCAACCAAAACTGAAGGTGGAAATATGCGCCCAAATTAAGTTGTTAATGGGCAGGAGAATGTCACTCTCAGTGGAAAAATTGGAGCTCATACAGTTACCTAATTCAGGATAAAGGCATTAGAGACCACCCTCAAACAGTTTCTTGATTCTACAGATACGAAGAAATTAAAAATGTTGCAAGGCACTTACGTCAGATGCATGAAGAATTCTGTCGCACTTCAATCGTCTTGACCACTTGTTGTGATCCGCCACATCATCTCTGGTTGGATTTTCAAAAACATTAAGTTGAGGTCTTAATCTCTTTTTTAAAGTCAGTAGCAGAAAGGACAAGAACATTGCCATACTTGTGACTAAGGAACATGTATCTTGCTCCACCAAGCTTCTCAATGTTATATGCTAGTCGCTCTGTGTAACGTGGACTGCAGGATGAACCACAACAACTTTAGAATCACACTAGAAATGACCAATACACTGGAAGTTTTTGGTCATTTTTCAGCAAAATTGTTCTGCAGCCAGTCGGTTGCCAACCCAGTTTAGCTTCATAATCCTATATAGACAGGCCTTCTGGTCCATTTCATATACATATATCATTCTTTTGTTACTAACTTTACCTGTCAACAAGGATGTTCCCTTTTGGGTGAACAATCAAATATGAAGTTGCTCCATAGGATCTTTCACTATGATAACCACAATCATATACGCCCTGTGAAAAATTGATAGATAAATGAAAATGACTGGAAGGAAGGATTAAGGAGTTCAATCCTCATAAATTTTTATAGCAAAACATGGGTATAGCTGCGATTTTTTTTCCTTTTAGTTCTTACAAAAGAATGCAGGATACCAGATATCAGAAAATTCATAGAGCAACAGATGCTGAAGACAACATACATAGAATATAGCTAGAAAATATAGACTAACTGATTGAAGACATGAACTCTAAAATATTAACACATAAAAGTTAAACTTTACCGGAAGATTCTCCTCATTTATTGGAAGAGGGAACGTTTTTTGTACATCAAGTATATCAGACGGAGCATGCTCAGTATGAATTGAATTCGTAGGACAGCTAAGCAGTGCCTGTGAGCAAAGAAAGAGGGAAAAACTTAGACCACATTACTAGTGACTGTAAGATTTAATGAGATCAGTATGAATCATGAGATTTAATGAAATCTCATGAGATTTAATAAGATTTAATGAAATATCATGAGATCAGTATGAATTGAATTCGTAGGACAGCTAAGCAGTGCCCGTGAGCAAAGAAAGAGGGAAAAACTTAGACCACATTACTAGTGACTGTAAGATTTAAATCAGATCTCATGATATTTCATAATGACAGAACTAATTTTACGACCTTTTGTGGTGCCATGTAAAGCTCACACTTATACTGAAATCTATAAACCAAAAAGATAATACTCAGAGAGGAAGCCATGTAGATAAGACTTGACTGTTTTCGGTTTTTGTCAGCCTAACCTTGATACCACTGTAGCATGTGATTAAGGCAGAGAAAGTCCACACATGAAATTAGAACAGGAGCAGTTGATTGCAATCGCAATACTTGGAAGGACAAATATAAAGCAGAAGATGACCCCATCTGTGAACAGGTATCCTTTAATAATTTAGTATTAGATTCCAAATCCTGTGTCTGTGAGGCAGCAAAAGGTTAGATTGTAGATTTGAAAATTTGGGTTTTTTGGCCATCACGAGTCCTACCACATCCAATTTCCTATATATTTAGATCATTTAAATCCAAATCCTTCACATCTGTATGTGTTTACATGGTTGCTAATTCTCATAATACAAAAGCAATAACTTCATAAAGCTAAAACATGTCTACGTACATGCCAGCATCAGCAGGCCTGTCCATATGGAACTGTAAGAAATCCAGTCGACACACCTATTGTTATTTAACCATTGATTTATATAGAACTTTGGGGAATAAGTAAAACCTGAAGAGCATTTAGTCTTTCTTCCTCTGAGCTCGGTTGTTTATACACTGCAGATTGCCCATCTATCTGAACATAAACTTGCTGCAAAACAATTTTAAGAGAAGATGAAAAAGTTCCATCCAGAAGAAACAAAGACAAATTACTGATATGAGCATATTTGTCTATTGTAGATTACCGAAGCCATCCATCGGCAGGTGTCACAATCTATGCACTTGCGGTCTGCAAAATTTCAGAAAAAATTAAACGTAACCAGTTGGACTCAATCTAAGAAACAGAGTTGATAGAAGAAGCTGATTCATAGGAAAAATTCGATAAACCATTTAATCAAGGTAAACATAGATAAGCTGGAAGCATAGCCCCAAACAATATTTTGGGACATCATTCTACCCGAAAAGGCTTTTTCCTATCTTGTATTAAACTTTGAAAATGTCATAATTTTATCACAACACTAGTTTGTTAACTTTTTTCTTGGTTACCTTGATATATATATAACCTATTGAATGATTTTGAGGAGTTATTATTAACAAAAATTCTAATTGAAATATCCAGTTTGCAAGATGCAAATTTAAAAAACTAAGAATTGTTCCAGCGCGGATCACGGACTACCTGGTTGCAGGTTTTCAGAAACCACAGTAGACCAAACGATTCTTGAACTGCGTGTTTCCCAGGCAACGAAATCATTTATCTTCAATAAGTTTGGACCCCAAAGTCAACACAAGTCAACACGGGCAAATCCAGAGCCCCGCTGTCGGCAACCAGAAAACCGGGAATTTCATAAATAACTCGTAATACATTACATGCATCCTTCCTTCAGCCCCATATTTCACCAATCAATGTGTCCAAATATTCATTGAACTAACAAACTTATCCGGATATTATCCAAAACTTGTTTTTACAATCTACTAGATTTTCCAACGTTTGGCAGCCCTGGGTGAAATTCAATCAGATTCTGGATTTTCGGCTGAAAAGAAAAGCACCACGCACAAACATGTACAAACACACAGGAAAGCGATCAAGCAAGAGAGATCACCGATGGCATCGCGAAGTAGCCTCTACAGACCTTAAAATGAGGAAAACTAGCCTTACCGACGTAGAATTCACCGGCAACATTCTGCGGCCGCCTCTCTCGACGTTCCGACCTTACATGGCTGGCAGCCCTCACGACTAGTTCCCGGGATCTTTTCGCCGGTACGATAGCCGGAAGCCACGGCTTCCGGACCACGGCACCGCAGGACGCCGCTCCCACCTGCATTCTTAGTTCTGCTCTGATCACCACTTTCGCTAGAAATCCCCGCCATCACAAAAGTAGTGTTTGATGGTTTGGAAATGTGGAATTGGAAATATATTTTTGAAAATATATTTCCTGAAAAAATGAAATGAGAAAAATCTTTTCAATTCTCATGATGTGTGTGTGATGACTGAGAAATATATTTCCAGAAATATATTTCTGTGTTTGATGATAAGGAAATATATTTCCACATTTTTAGAAAATTAATTCTTAGTTTGGTAATAATGAAACATTTTTTTAGATTTTCTAGAAGAGAAAGATTGATCTAGCACATAAACAACAATAACAAGGAAAAACATAGACACATGTTGTAAAATTCAATACATGTGGTAAAATTTTAAAACACAATCTGATAAGTTTTACTTGCAGCCACCCAAAACAAAAACTGAGAGATTAACCTGGACCAAGAAGTTCAACGGGTCAAGATGGCATCTTTGGGAGAGGTTGAAGAAGCATCCTCGAAAAAGTGAACAGACCACGATCCTTACTCCATCG